>JAJOOS010008830.1:0-34519 GCA_029582725.1 Solanum chiquidenum
AAAATGAAATTTTTAAATTGAAAATATTTTTTAAAAACAAACTTAAATTTTTTTTTGGGGTGGGGGGCTGGTAGGGGGTGGGTGGGGGGTCGAGGGTAGTGGTGAAAAAATGAAATTTTGAAATTGAAAATATTTTTTAAAAACAAATTTAATTTTTTTTTTTGAGGGGGTGGGGGTCTGGTAGGGGGTGGGTGGGTCGAGGTAGGGGTGAAAAAAAAGAAATTTTGAAGTTGAAAATATTTTTTTAAAATAAATTTCAAATTTTTTTTGGGGGTGGAGGGGCTGGTAGGGGGTGGGTGTGTTCGGAAGAGAGTTTTGGAATATGTTTTCCTTAAGTTTTGAAGGTAAGTCATTTTCCTTAAATTTGAGGAAAATGAGTTGATTTGGAAAATATTTTCCAAGACATTTAACCCAACCAAACATGAGAAAATTGAAAATGTTTTCCTTCATACCAAACACACCCTAAATGAAATTTCCCATGAAAAAGTAGAACAATACTGACCTCAACATGAGCTTCAGAGCTTATGTCATTGGCATATTGAATGAGAGCAAGCTCTAAGTCGGACTTTATAACACGGCATTCAGTTAGGATAGGGTGCAATGTGTTTAGATCTGTCTGGAACTTCTCAATACCCTGTACAGACCACAGGCATAACAAGTCAACAACCACTGTAGGAGTTTGAACTCCAACTAGAACTGCTTCAGGCATGGATATCGTTTGAATCATCTTTCCAAATTTGAAAGCAATTGACAAAAGATATTATTGGACAGGAAAAATGGCAAGATAGCTAGACACTATGGATAGCTTCGAACTACCATCATCATTCACTAAATAACTGCTTGCAAACAAACATGTAGTAAGAATATGGTACTCATTGTTTATTTATTTTGAATCAGGTAACATATCTTATATGAATAGTAAGATTATCCAAAGACTGTATAATCATCCATGAATACAGGACAGTAAAGAGACCAAACTTACAGCTCCTCTATCATCTACAAGGAGTCTAAAACATCAGATATTGAATCATGATCTTCTACACATGTTCCTTTACACCAAAAATACCAAAGTACCAAACACTTCAACTTTATCTTCTGGATATGACTTGATTTATCGTCAAAGCATCTTTTGTTCCTTTCTTCCCATGTTGTCCACTAAATAGAGGTTGGAATGACCTTCCGTCTCTCCTTCTGGCTTGAGTTGGCACCTGCTCTATTCCAACTTGCTAGAACATCTACAATGTTCCTAGGCATAGCCCAACTTATACCCCTGAAGCTGAGAAACATTTTCCACAATTGTAAAGTCACTTTACGGTCCAAAGAAAAAGATGTGGAACAGTCTCCAACTCCTCTCCAGAAAAAACATCTAGAACAGAAAGGATATCCTCTCTAACTTAGGTTATATATGGTGAGCACTGATCTTCTGGCTAGCAACCAGGTGAAACATGCAACCAAGTAAGGTATTTTCACCTTCCATATCAACTTCCATGGCCACTCTTCATTTGAAATTTGGAAGTGTTGCACACTTTGTAAGCAGATTTGACAGTAAAATTACCTTTTCTCTCACTATCCACCTTAAAAAATCCTCAGCAGTAGAAAGATCCTTGAATTGTTCCAAAACTTCTAACAATTCTACTAAAATCTTAATTTCCCAGTCATTAAGTGGTTTCCTGAAAATGAGATTCCACCCGTGAATGCTCCATAGATCAGCTAAAGTTACCTCCTAAGATAAAGAAAGTACAAACATATATGGGGTACTCTGCTACAGAAGTCCTTGGCCTAACCAATTATCCTCCCAAAAATAATGTCTTCCTATTATTACCTATTCTGATTGAAGATTTCTCCCTGAGCACTGGCTGAAGATTTTTGATTGATTTCCGCAGACTAATTCAATATGAACTACTAAAACATTTTGTAGTCCATCTTCCTTCTCTCCCGCACTAGTCTAGAATCATCTCTTTCTAGAGTGTTTTCTCCTCATCTGCAAATTTCCACTACCATTTCATCAGTAAGCTGTTATTTTGAATCTTAAGGTTCTTGATGTCCAATCCTCCTTTCCTTTTGCTGACTGTAAGAGAGTCCCATTTTACCAGATGAAACCATTTCTTGTCACTGTTTCCTTCCCAGAGGAAGCTTCTTCTGATAGTCTAATTTCTTGTTCACATTGACTGGGACAGGAAACAAGGACATCAAGTGAGTAGGCATGGCATCTAATACGGAGTTTATCAGAATTAGCCGACCCCACAAACAAATAATTACTCCTCCAATTAGATAATTTCTTCTCACACTTCTCCATGATCCCATTCTAAATGTCCTTTGACTTGTTTTTGGTTCCCAAAGTCATCCCTGGAAACTCAGCAGGCAGGGCACCAACTTTTCCTCCAAGGATCTGACTAAAGAGTGTAACTGGTTTACCCCATTTACCGAATAAAGAAAACTTTTGGTCCAGTTTATGTGTGAACTAGATATAGCTTCAAAATGATCCTCAGCATTCTCACTTGGTCCCAGTTCACCTCGCAGAACACCAATGTGCCATCTGCATACTGTAGGTGTGAAATCTTCAGACCCCTTTCAGAAGGGAAGAAACCAGTTGGGTGACCGTAATGATTCACAACTAAAATCATCAGAAGAAAAAAAGTATCAATGAGATATATATAAGGCATTGATCAAGATTCTAGCATCCATGATCAGTAAAAATGTGCTTGTGAGTTGTGACCCCATTGTCATCTCCTCCATACAGAAGGCTATTTTTAAATGAAGTTCCCTAAAGAAAGAACAAGGCTCCCTACGAAATGAGGTGCTTTCCTTGGCTGGTTGTAGAAGGGGCATGTAGGACTTAACACAACCTTCAGATTTTCTTAAGCGGGGTTTGTTTTTAAAGAAGTTTTGTTAGTGGAGCCAAAAGTTCCAGACCACCCCTTATGGAAGTCATACTTGCAAATCACCCTATGGAACAGCATACCCACACATATTTGGTGGACAATTTAGAAGGAATATAACCGCGGGATCTTTGCGGGGAAAAATAAGAAGTTCCTAGTCTCAAGTATGTATTTTTTTTACTTGCCATTTGGTGTGACATGTCTGTTGTAAATTACGATGTTAATGCCATGATATTTACATAGCTCGTTACACTGCCTGTAATTTGGTACTTTTTTGGCTACAATATGTCCCAGAACCTGGGTTCTATCAACAAAATTACCTTTTGTAGAAGTTTCGCACAAGTAACGGAATTCTCAATAAGGATGACAAAAAAATGACAGGTAGATGTATTTATCCCAATGGTCCCGTATCTTCCTTCTGAGTTTCAGACCTTTACCGTCTATTAATTTCAATCATTCGTGGGAGAAATAATGGGAAGCCTGCTCTCATCAGTTCACTAGATATGTCTCCGTCACTAATTGCCGCACAATTGCTTCTTCAGCAAATGCTTAATCGTTTTCCTTCTTTTTTCCCTTATTTAATTCGTTTTCCAGCAAGCCAATTGTCCTTTTTAGTAACATAACAGTGTTTAATTTATCCTGTGAAACAGGATGACAAGATCATAACTACAATATTTCTAAATTAAATAAGCAGACTGCAGCGAAGAGAAAATGACTCCCTCTGTCCCACTTTCTGTGAGGCGATTTGACCAGGCATGATCAGCACAGAGATAAGTAGTGTCTTAAGTCTATTGCTAGAACTAGCGGAGTTACATCCAAGTAGTTGTCAGAAACTTAGTTTAACCATGAAAACATCATAACATAGTTTAAATTTATATTCTAAAAACTTTTAAAAGTTGCATGAAACATGACCAACAAATGAATTGTGTCACACACCTAGGGATGCCCTAAAATAGGAAAATTGTCGTCATTGGGATGGAAGTAGTGACTGTTAAGAATTCCCACATCGTAAAAGGGATGGAAATTTGGTCTCTTTCTTGGACTACAATCCTCCCTTCATAAGCTAGCTTTTGAGGTTGAGTTAGGCCCAAGATCCATCTTTACATGGTATCAGAGTCAGGCCCATCCCATTCTTTGATCACTGATGTTGGACCCCAATATTATAGTGTCCGCGCTCCAGTTAACGAGGTCTGGGCGTGCGGGGGAGTGTTAAAACTTCCAATTACATAAAAGGGATGGGAATCTGGTCTCTTTATATGGACTTGGACAATCCTCCCTTCATAAGCTAGCTTTTGAGGTTGAGTTAGGCCCAAGATCCATCTTTACAGTGACCATAAGCAAATTTTTTGACAAGCTACAATTTTTTAGATCTCACATTTTACAGAATTCTTGGTATGTCAGTGTGGCCCTCAGTCGTTCCTAAAAGGTGTAGTAATTACTCTAGCACTACCATATCTGGCTTAACTATGTGAACCAACTGGACAACAATAGCAACAACATACCAAGTGAAATCCCATTAAGTGGGGTCTGGGAAGGGTAGAGTGTACGCAGACCTTACCACCTCGTGGAGGTAGAGAGGCTGTTTCTGAAAGACCCTCAGTTCAACTGGACAAAAACATGGTAAATTTTGTATAATTCTTTGCAATGACTTGGCAAACAATACGATGAGACATAAACCTGAAATTCTGGCGGTTTAGAGAACTAGTGCTATCAGTATTAAGCCCATGCAAGAGGTATATTGGTGTTCATGGGACAAAACATAAACCTGAAATTCTGCTGGTTTAGAATACTTGTTGCTATCAGTATTAAGCCCATGCAAGAGAAATAGTAACGGTGCTCCTGTCGCGTGGTACTGATCAAGCAAAACATCCTTAATCTCATCAGTATAGAAGACCTGGGTAACCTTGTACTTTTCCTGAAAAGACCAATAAAGGGTAAATCAAATCCTTGCATTGCCTTAAACACTTGACGAACAGGATCAGCAATGAAATACAAGTTCGAAAAATGAAAAGTTACCTGGAAGTGAGAAGGTGGTTGTATTTCTCCCATCCAAACAACATAGTCAGCCGGTAACCTAGGAATAAAGAGCATAGATTTCCCACTTGCTATATCCTTCATTAAGAAAGCAATATTCAAGGTTGCTTCAAATTTGTAAGCATTAGAAAGTTAGACAATAGGTTCATCAGCTACTATCTATTAAATTTCCTTACATCAAACATTAATAGACTTGAAGAAAAAGGAAGAATCGCATACTCCCTAGAAGCCTCAACTTGTAAACACATCTTTCACATGGTTTAGAATATTATGCAAAGCTCCTTACACTCATCTTTAGTGTAACAAAACTATATTCTAATCTACCTGACAAATTTAATATGTATTGATTGTATCCCTTTAATTCTATGTTTTTTTTTTAAATTACCTTGTATTATTTGGACAATTTCCTTAAATGATGAATTCAACTAAGATCACTTACTCTCGCAAGAGTAATGATGATCAAATCTTTGAGATTCGATATAAAATTCATGCCACACAGTTTAAAAGAAAAAACAACAACAAACAACCCAGTGTAATCCCACAAAGTAGGGTCTATGGAGGGTAGAATGTACGCAGCCCTTACCATTACCTTAGAGGTAGAGAGGCTATTTCCGATAGACTCTCAGCTTAAGAAAAAAAATGGTCCAAAGTAAAATAGGAAGAAATAACGTAAATGAAGACAATAATCGCAAACTAACAAATCATCCTAAACCATAGTCATAACAAGTTAGAATGATAATTAAAATATAAAAATAATAACCACTCAAAGGACAAAGAAACTACAAACGTAATACTACTAATAATACAACAAATAGTAAAGAGGAATAAGTGACACAATGTTCAACTAACTAACTAACCTCCTATCCTAATATGTGTCCTCCATAACCTTCTATCTAAGGTCATGTCCTCGGTAAGCTGAAGTTGTTTCATGTCATGTCTAACCACCTCTCCCCAATACTTCTTCGGTCTACCTCTACCTCTTGAAACCATCCATAGTCAACCTCTCACACCTCCGCACTAGGGCATCTGCGCATCTCCTCTGCACGTGTATGAACCATCTCAGTCTCGATTATCGCATCCTGTCCTCTATCGGGGACACTCTTACTTATTGTGAATATCTTCATTCCTAATTTTGTCTCTCCTAATATGTCACACATTTATTTCAGCATCATCATCTCAACAAATTTCATCTTCTAAACATGAGAGTCCTTGACTGGCAAATACTTCGTTTCATACAACTTTGTCAGTCTAACCACTGCTTTGTAGAACTTGACTTTAAGTTTTGGTGACACCTTCTTATCACAAGGACTCCATGTGCAAACTTCCATTTCATCCACCTTGCACCTATACGATGTGTGACACCATTGTCTATCTCCCCATTTCCTTGGATAATAGACCCAAGATATGAAACTTCCTTTTTCTGAATGACCTGTGTATCAAACCCCACTTCTACACCAACCTATGTCGTTACGTCACTGAACTTGCCCTCCAAGTATTATGTCTTGGTTCTACTCAACTTGAACCCTTTAGACTCCAAGGTTTGCCTCCAAACCTCCAACTTAGCATTAATTTCGCCTTGAGTCTCGTCAATCAGGACTATGTCATCTGCAAATAACATACACCAAGGCACCTCACCTTGGATATGTCGCACAATTCGTCTATCACCAAGGCAAACAAAAATGGGCTAAGAGTTGATACATGATGCAACACCATCACAACTAGGAAGTACTCCAAGTCACATCCCACAATCCTTACCCGAGTCTTCGATCCATCATACATGTCCTGGATCGCGTTAATGTATGCAATAGGTACACCTTTAGCCTCCAAGCATCTCCATAGAACATCCCTAGGGACTTTGTCGTAAGCCTTTTCCAGGTTGTGAAGGTCCCTTCTCCCCCTTAACAGCTCCACCTATCTCCTTACAAGGTGAATGGTTTATGTCGTCAAGCACCCCCACATGAATCTGAACTGGTTCAGGGAAATAGACACGTATCTCCTCACCCTCATCTCCACCACCCTCCCCTAAATTGTCATAGTGTGGCTTAGCAGCTTAATAACCCTATAGTTGTTGCAATTTTGGATGTCACCCTTATTTTTGTACAACAGAATCATCGCACTCCACCCCCATTCTTCAGCCATCTTCATCGTCTCAAAAACGATATTAAACAACCCAGTAAGCCACTCCAAATCTACTCTGCCTACACTCTTCCAAAATTCCACTAGGATTCCATCTGGTCCAATTGCTCTTCCCTTACGTATCTTATGGATAATACCCTCAACCTCCTCAACCTTAATATACCCACAACACCTGAAGTTGAGATGTCTCTCTGAGTGCTCCAACTCCCCCAACATAATGTTTTTGTCCCTCTCTTCGTTCATGAGTTAATGAAAGTATGACTGCCACCTCCGTCTAATGAGTGTCTCTTCCACCAAAACCTTGTCGTCCTCGTCCTTGATGCACTTCACTCGATCCAGGTTACGAGTCCACTTTTCTCTCACCTTCGTCCATTTTTCCTCCTCATCCTTACTTTCAACCAACTTCGCTAACGCTACCTTCTTAGCCTCCACCTTCCCTCCAAAATAAATAGAGATAATATATATAACCAAAAGTTCAAATTAAAACAATCAGCATTATATTTTCCACATTTCCAAGTTGGGTCAGATATTTTTATTGGTTGTTAAGATTTAAGAGAAATATTAGCATTATATTTTAATCACTATTAAGAGAAGAAAAAAAAAACAGCAACGTATTTAATCACTGTGAAAAAAAAATCAGCAAGGCAACAACATTAAAGAAGAAAGGAGAGAAGAAATGGAACAAAAAATAGAGCTGAATTCGGAGAAGAAAAAAAGAGCAGAACTGCAGAATCGAACAACAAAACAGATATGAATTCAAAAAAAAACAGAGCAGAAGTTGAAAAAAAATAGGGGAAAGAAGAGAGTGGAAAAAGAAGAGAAAGAACCGTAGCGCTAGCAGCACCAGAAAGAAGAAGAGAAATCACCTGAAGGAAAAGAAGAAGACCAGAAAAACCCTAGCGGAGCAGCTCGAAGAAGTCGAACAAATGTGGGTCTCACGAATTATTAAATGGGACTCTTTTTTCCCTTAAAATCAACTTTCTAAGACTTGGGAAACATAAAGCAGCACTTCACATAGTTTCTCGCATCAGGGCGCTTCAACCTTCGAAGCAAACGCTTCTCTTCACCTCCACCACGTTAGGTCTTCGGAGTGCAGCAGCCTAGCATTGCTATGCTTCATCACTTAAAGCGGTGATGCACCAGCTTTCCTAAACACTGGGTGGACAGATTCACTGAATTCCACAACACTCTTAATCTATTTACTAGGACCTCACAAGATCAAGTTAGAATATGGTAGTTGGGACATATTCATGAAAACAATCTATCACAGAATGAATAATGATAACAAACTTTATGTACATTGACCTTGGAAGCATATATAGAAGGCCAAGATACCCTACAAAGTGGCATGCTTTGTTTGGATGGTAGCCAAGAAGGCATTCCTGGCACAAGACAGTCTACAAAGACAGGACTGCTCTTAATACTCCAAACCAAACAGTGGATAGGAAATAATCCTAGCATAAGTTGTATAACTAATCTCATCATGACTAATGTCAACATTACTAATACACTCTATTCAGTACTATTCTTATACACTCTATCAAACGACCCATGAGTTTCTATAACAAGTTCTACCATAGAAGTTTTGTCTAGATTATAATTTGCCTCACTTCCACTGTAATTATGGCATTCACAGCCTTTTGTGATTTTAATACAATTCTGTTACCATTTCAAAAAAAAAATGATTGCATAAAAGTATTCATTGAGGATGACTAGAGTCAAACAATAAGTAGAATGGAGTGATTGAAGTGCCTTAAACCTCTTTGAAAGAGGAAATTTGATCCTAGAGAAGCCCAAATAATTGAATCTTTAAGTTCATTTCTTAGCCCATACACCTACATTGACTTCACAAATACAAACAAAAAGCTATCACCTTCACCAAAAAACAAAGAGGAAGTTTTAGCAATGTAATCACTGGAAAGGGAGAATATGAGTCTCCCTAACAATTCAAACAAACATACAATTGAATCTAGACAACGTCAGTTACCAGATCATAAGCTACTTCTCGAACAAGGGATTAGACATTTGAGGACTATCCGAGAATCTTTAGAAAGAAAGAAAAAACTCTTATTTATATCATATCTTACAATAGTTCCATAAAATCCAGGCTCTTCCACTCCAAACAAGTAGGCGAAATAGCTCTCCTGTCTATAAGCAACAGAAGTTAGTACATAGTTCAATCACTCTCCTCATTGAGTAGACAATTGTTAGAATACAGAACATTGAAGCTCATTCTAAGCATGTTACAGAAATTCTACAATGAAATGTAATTGAGAAAATAAACAAGACGAGAGAAGAATTGCAACAGGAATGCACGGATAAATTAAATTATGGTCTGCAATCACTTAGTAATATTTGACATCAATGGTTGTATCCATTTAATACAAATCAAATCCGATCAATTTTAGGGGTACTCCAACTACTGTTATTTTCAGTGACACTGACATCAAGACCAATAATGGTGAAAGGCCTTATTGGCATACGTTCTTCCAATCATTTGTTAGAAATCACGGTATAACAGAACATAAAATGTCAATTTGTCACGCAAGAACTATAGATGCTAAAAATAAGCATAACCATTGGCAAGTGCAGATATATAATTACTTATACCTAAACAATTCTAGGTGATCGGTGCAATGTCGAGTTTGCTCTTCGCCACCCTAATTCAAATTTTGAGTTACGAAACGAGAGAAGTCAGAAGAGAAAGCTGAAGTGAGTGAAGGTTAAGAGGGGAAAAAATACTGAAAGCACAGAGAACCTGTAGGAGAACAAAGCCTTGGAGAGGACGAGCGCATGAAGTTAGGTGGTCACGCAGAGAGTTGAAGAGCTTCTCTCGATTGAGTGGGTGGAGTTCCATGGGGATCATCGGAGGAGACATAGATGATGGAGAAGAAGAAGCCATCAGAGAGGTTACCACCGATCAGGCTGTGGCCCTAATCGAGGAGTTGGAAATAACAGCAGATTGTTCCTTCCGGCTGTTTATAAAATGGCGCCGTGAGCCGGGAAGTATTTTTCCATCTGAAAATACCTGTAAATTACTTTGGATTAGGTGACTGTTATAGCTCATAAAGTGTTCAAATCAAATATATTAAGCCATTGACAATAAAGTGGTGATAAAAAAAGCTAAAATAGTCTTAATTTCATTTATAAAGAATACTAAGTAATTTAATACTCTCTTTGTTTTCGATTTATTTGTTTACTTTCTTTATAGTCTATTTACTTTCTTTTTTGACAAATTTTTAATTTCTACTTCATATATGACATGTTATACACATTGAGTTTTACACCCACATCTTGTACATATATCTCTATCTACAGATTTCAGGCTCCAATTTCCTCTTAATACATGCTTAGCAGTTGTCTTCGAAGAGAATTCAATGATAAAGCGGTTTCGAACCATCTCATAGATGTTCACTCAATTTAATGTACTTGTTTTCAAGTGTTGTTTTTCCAACGATGTATCTCAGGGAGGATAGGGATGTCAATACTCCCATCTGGGAGGTTGTCTGCAATGCTTCGAGAGAGAAGTTCATCTTGGGAAGTGTCAATTCCTCTAAAAATGTAGACATTATTTCTTTCCTTCACAATGACCCTTTTTATTTCTCTAGTTACATTTATGTTTCATAGTAGGTTTTTAATAAAAGGGTCATTCCTTTGTATTTTTAGGAGTAATTATGATTGCCATTTGAGATGTGTCATTAATGAACTTTGAGATCTTAGTTGAGATGTCCAACCACCATATATTAATTGTCATTTCAGAATAATTACAGTTCTTCTTTTACTTACCATACTTATGTAGCATCCATATTTCTTGAAGTTTCTTGAGCAGAAGAACTCTAAGAAGTGGTCTTGGTGCTTCCATCTTCTCACCACATTCCTTTGACTTTTAAAGCTAACTTAAGAGCATAGCACAACAATTCCATGGCTAGAAAAGGTTCTTCTGATCATATTAATTAGAGTCTATTTTTTTTATATGTGTCTGCTTATTTTACTATGTGTTTGGAGTTGTTGTGTGAACCTTTCTCTATGCCTATGTATATGCAAATGCAACTCTACCTTCGTGTTTTTGGCTTGCTCGAGAGAGAGGTTTTAAAACCAAGATTACTGAATTTATGGTCTGTGGGTATTGGGTTGTCATGGGTTCAGCTCGAGAGAGTGAATCCTAAACCCTTTTCCACACATTCATCTCCAGAGAGTGAATGGACTAAAGCGTAGGTTGTTCTTAATTGCTGTTTGTTGCTACTTTATAATTCGTGTACTAACTAATTATAAAGTTTCCAATAAAAAAATGACATGTGTCCAATTTGTGCATTCATCACTTGCCTTCAAGAGAGTGTGCACACTCTCTATGCCATGTCAGCTTTTGTGGTGTATTTATTCCATTTTAAATTAGTTTAGGTGGGTAATAGGACCCTAGTTAAGTTTAGGTGTGTCTCTGGGATTTCGGTCATAATCTAAGGGGGTACTTATGCATTATCCCTTTTGGAATTTTAAAGTGAGTTCAAGAGTATTTTTAAGGTATCTTTTGAGAAGAGTTTTAAGGAAACACAAATGGTTCCAAAAGTACTATTTTCACATTGAAAAAAGAACTACTATTTTTAAGAAGAGCATAAACAGTTTTCAAAAGCACCAGAAAATAGAAGTTCAGTTTCCCTTTAAAGAAGTTATTATTTTTCACATTGAAAAGAGAGTACTAATTTCAGAAAAGTATAACGAGTTTTCAGAGTATTTCAAAAAGATTGAATACAGTTCAGTTACCTCTTAAAGAGGCCCTTTTGATTAATTATCTCAACCCAGTGAATATTTTGCATATGATATAAATTTTGGGAGTAGTATTGAGCATCAATATGGGGGAGAGTTCTGACAACTCACAACCCCCATAAACTACGTAGCCAGTGTAGATAGGATTGTACCGTAATACGAGTGACTCCTCACCTACCTCAAGAAGGCGTTTTAGTGGATCCATCAGTTTAGTTGCGTTCTATACTCCGGCAAAGTATAGGGCGGCTCTGACAACATGGATAAGATGTTTTATCATCACAAGACTCATAATGATGGTTGTCGGTTCGAGAAACTCCTCAGTAAAGTAAAGTATATTTTTATGTATACATTTCAATTCAATATTTACTATGATTGCTTTCCTACGGTAAGAGCTTAAATGATTTTCATCATGATTTATACTCTATTTCAGTTGAGTTACTTTCAACCTTTCAATTAAGTTATTTGTGTTATTCAGCCCTATTACATACTCGTACATTCAATGTACTGATGTCATTCGACTTGCATTGTTTCATAGTGCATATTCAGGTACTTATGATCATCAAAAGAAGATCCGTTGAGATCACATCATCCGCTTATCAACTTTTTGTGAGGCCTCCTTGCTTTTGGAGGACTCTAGTTTTATTATTTGTTAGTAGTTACACTTTGAGGTGTTGTGGGTCTTGTCCCGACACCTATCTTTGTAGATGCTTCATAGATAGACAATCTTGATTAGTCTTCCCGTATTCAATTTTAGATATTTTATTTAAAATTTTATGTTTGATACTCAATATTTTTAGATAATTTTAAGATTTAATAAGTTGTTTTTAAATAATTTTTCAGTTTTGATGCTTGTGTATGCTTGAGTTAGTTTTTCGCTTGTAGTCAACCATGACAGGGATTTGCTTGTAGACCAACAATAGTTCTCAAGTGCCGACAACGTTCAGGGTGTAGACTCGAGTCGTGACAATGATCATCAATAATATGTATTTTTGATGTCGTATATTGATGATTTGTTTGACTTGCTTCAGAGTGCAACAATGTTCTCTGAGATGGATGTGAGATCAAGCTACCATCAGTTGAGGATTATGGCGACGGACATCTTAAATACACTTTTAGGACATGTTACAGTCACTATGAGTTTCTAGTTATGTCTTTTGGATTGATTAATGCCCCAACAACATTTATGGATTTAATGAATCATTTGTTCAGGCTCTATTTGAACTCCCTTGTGATAATATTCATTGATGACATCCTAGTCTATTCAAGGAGTAGGGATCAACATGAGCAAGTATTTAGGGTTGTGCTTCAAACTTTTCTCAACCACCAGTTATATGTTAAGTTCTCTAAGTGTTAGTTTTAGGTTGAGTCTGTGATATTCTTGGGGTACGTGCTATCCAAGGATGAAATTATGATTTAAAAATAATATGCTCTTGTTATGCTTTTCCCAATCACTAAATTTGTTATCTGTGAAATTCAATTAGTGGTAAAAAGATTAATTATATCAAACCAAACACTAGAAGTGTTCTAGCTAAATTCAATAGGAGCAAAAAAAGGAAAAAAGTAAATTAACCCTTGTTCGCTAGAAAAAATGGTGATTGCCACCGCCACAGATCGATTCTCATGCAACGATTTCTCAAATTAGATTTATAAGCTTCAAAGTTAGACCTAAGTGTAAACAATAGTTTTGTATATCTTTATTCTAAAGGGAAAAGGTCCAAATTTATTTCTATGTTATACAACATATGTTAGATTTTACCCTCAGAGGTGTTTTTCATCATCATCAACAAGTCCATATCAAAATTTAGTGAATAATTCAACCGATCATGATAAAACTCAGTAGAAGAGTGTTTTTTGTGCCAATTCAATCCATTTCCAACGAAATTAGGTTATGAGTAGTTGGCCCAAATCAGTGTTGGATTCCTATTAATGGATGATGGTAGAGAAGGAGGACGACAATGAGGGAAGCAACATGAGAAATAGTGGGAGTTCTTGAGCTTCTGCTTTAGAGATGGAGGTGAAGTAGGTATGGAGAAATCATTCATTGAAGATGAAATAGATATATCTACCACTATTTATTTTATTTTATACATTTGGGTTGCGGATCAAATTTAATTGAGAATTCCATTTAAATGGATAATTTGGGTTGAAATTGAAGATTCGAAGTCAATTTAGGAAAAGTCGTTTGTTTGGAGGATACATGGGACAAGTTTGTAGACAGTGAGGGTATGAATGACCACATAGTATAACAAATGATAATATTAACAATTAAATGAAAGTTGAGGGGTATTCTCGGCCTTATTCCTTAAACATATTTATTGATTTTTAGGAAACAAAATATTTTTAAAAAAATGTTCATTGTTGTTATAGATACGCTGTATTGTGGATATTCATCAAATATTTTTATTTCACCCAATAAAAAAATGACAACTACTAAATAATATTTTAAAAATAAAATAAAGATGAGGTTTTTAGTTTTAAAGGTACAAATGAGTCAAAAAAGTGAGTGGAGTATTTTTTGCAAAATAGGTGTATGAGGGATTGTATACATTAAAATTTTGTGGGATTCTATGAGACGTGTTTAATTCGAGTTGAGACTCTACAAGGTGTGTTCAATTCCAACAAGGATTTTGGAGGCTATCTGCAAATATGATGTCACGAAACCACAAAGTTGGGAGAATGAGTACTTCATGCCTCGTCTTTGAGTTTCAACAAGTCTACACTCTGACAAGCCTGATGTAGGGGGCATTTGTAGACATTGGAATTTTGTGGGACTCTACCAGACGTGTTCAATTTGAGTTGGGACTCTACAAGGTGTATTTAATTCCAACAAGGATTTTGGAGGTTACTCAGCCCTAAACCCTATTCATCTCAAATATTCCACAAATTCATGGATTATTTATATAGGAAGTCAAATCATTCTAGTTCGAGAAATATGCCACTAATGACCCTCGAATCATGGATAAATCGTATGAGAGAAGAATCAAGGGAGGAACATAATTGTACCCACATTATTATCAATAAAATATTCATGTTTCTTCAAATTTTATTTGTGTGGTTAATTTATTTTCCATATGTTTAAAATTTGTTGCAAACAAAGATATTTTTAGACTTTTTTCTATATTTCAAGAGTATTTTTAAGACAGTTAATAGTTTGAGATAAAATTAGGGAAAATGCATAAGTACCCCCCAGCCTATACCCGAAATCCCTGAGACACACCTAACCTTTACTAAGGTCCTATTACCCCCCTGAACTTATTTTTTAATTAACTTTCTACCCCTTTTCGGCCTACGTGGCACTATTCTTGAAAAAAAGTCAACACGCGCTGGGCCCACAAGATAGTGCCATGTAGGTTGAAAAGGGGTAAAAAATTATATATAAAATAAGTTCAGGGGGGTAATGGGACCTTAGTAAAGGTTAGGTGTGTCTCAGGGATTTCGGGTATAGGCTGGGGGGGGTACTTATGCATTTTCCCATAAAATTAGTAATTCTTGTCAATTTTAGGGGTGTTTTTAACTTTTGTCTCAACTTTTTATTAAGAGTTCTATGCTCCTACAAGAATTTGAGATCACTTACTATGTCATGCGACATATTGAAGGTGTATTTAAGTCCAGTTAATCAAATAAATGAATGACTTTAATGTTGTAAATAGTTTGAAGACGAAACTAATAATTAATACTAAATTCAAAAGTATTTTCAAATATTCCTCTAAAAAAAATAATAAGACAAATAAATTGAAACTATAAAAGAAAAAAGATGCAACAAAATAAATGACAAGAGAAAAGGAAATGGTAAAGCACTTTCCTTTTACTTCCGTGTGTTCTTACCATTGTAAACTGTAGGCATGAAAAGTGAAGATATGGGCTCCACTCTCCAGCATGGGCATCCATCCCCTGTTATTTTCACCTTTGACTATTATTTACAATGGGAAAAGGCATAAATTTCCATCTAAACTTGTTACGAAAAGTCAGTTACATGCTTATACTATTGTAACGGTCTATTACACCCCTGAATTACTTAAAAGTGAATTTATTTCAATCCTGACGCACATACAACCAGTCACACGATGAGAAAGTGTTTCACACTCGCACAACCCCATCACCATGCCACCCAATTTCTTCTTCTTCCCTATACACCATCAAACCCACCATTAAATCACTGTCATTGTTACTATTATCATCAAATTCACTTCTCCACCATCATAGATTTCACCACCATAATCAAATTCACCACCGGAATCTTTCCACAACCATTGTCATCATAAAAAATCAATAACAAACATCATAACTTTAACTAAATTCACCATCAAAATCATATCACTATCATTGAAATTCATCACAATCATAACCATAAATTTACCATCCACATCAAAATCACGAGTTTCATTGTCATTATCAAAATTAAAGGTCTTACCACCACTAATTTTTCACCCATCACAAACCCACCAATTTTTTTTATCACAATATACAAATTTCATTCAAGCTCAAAGAGAAGATATGAAAACCTGCAATATTTATTTGGAAAATTTTTAGTCAGACAATTGAAAAACTAGTGCTCGATTTACTATTATTGATTTCGAAGAAAATCTAGAGAGGATTTTTCTGAGAGAGAAGAAAGATCTATGATATACATTACAAAAATTGAATTTGGTGCGAAAACCCAAAAACTTTTTACACAAAAAAAGCAAGATCTGAAAATTTTCTTATTTCAAATGCTCACAATCAACAAAGAAACACAATTTTTTTTTTAATAATCTATGCTTGACGAATTTGATGTGGGAATAGTAAGGATTGATCAATTTTAGATGTCTCGCTGGAATTTTTTTCGAATAATGAACCTAATTAATTGAACAACTTTGCGATCGTTGTAATAAATTTCTATCCCACAATGTTGTTTTCTATTTTTTTCTTGGAAATTTATCATGAAAAAAATTTAATTTTCACATTAGCCATAGCATAAAGAGTGTTTGTGATGAGAAGAAAAAATGGAGAAAGAAGAAAGGTACGGTAACATGAAGGAGAAGGGAGTGGGAAAAAATTGCCTTATTTTCTATTGAAACGCGATTTAATCTTATTTTCATGTCAGCTTTGAGGGTGATATTAAATTCACTTTTGAGTAGTATAAGTGTGTAATAGGCCGCCTCAATAGTTTAAGCGTGCAACTGACTTTTCGATAGAGCCGTCAATATGGGCTAGGTTCGTTGGACCGGCCTGGCCTAACCCGTGATTTGATAGGGCTGGGCTACAATTTTTGGAGTCCATTTAAGAAAAAAAGCTTTTTAGCCCGGCCTGAATAAGCCTGTCGATTTGTGGGGCTTGAGAAATATGAATAGAGCCGGCCCGTGGGCCAAATAAAAATTAATTAAAAAATAAAAATAAAATAGAGTTTTAAAAATAACAAGAGTCTAAACTCAAAATCTGTTTAAAGTTTAAAATATTACAATTTAAATACAAATTATGTTTATAAAATATGTACTACATAAAATAAAAATTCCCTAAAATTTCTAGGGAATCACTATATAAGCCATAGCCAATGAAATATTGTCATAGTTTTTGTGTTTTATTATGATCATTGGAAAACAATTAGGTTAATATTTCTATTTAGCTATTTATGTTTTTACTTGAAATCAAACTTAATAAATATTATAAAGATAATTTTATTTGTGTATTTGATTAACAAGTAGTAACACTAACACCATGTAATATTGCTTTGTCGATATTTATTATAATATTTTAAATTATAATTTAATTTTAAAAATTATAAAAATATACTTTTAAGAAAAGAGGATTGACTCGATAAAGCTCGTAGCCCACATACTTATGGGCTGGGTCGATCATTTCCTGGCCCACACAAAAAATAAGCTAGCCTGATCTAACCCGTCAAATTTCAAAGTCTGTATAGATTAGCCCGAATGAGATGGGCCAGCCCATATGGACAATTCTACTTTTCGATACAACTTAGGTGAATTTATGCCTTTTTCCTATTTACAATAAAACTAGTTTTTCTCGGAGGGTCTCATTAATAAAAGGGGAAATTACGCGTATAAGCAAACATATACTAGTTAATTACTTAATATAGCTATAATTTACCTTAATTACAATTCGCAGCTTACTTTTAACTATAATTATACAACTCAGATTTTTAGTTTTGTATAATTCGCGCATTTGTATAATTCAGAATTTGTATAATATAATTTGTATAACTTTTGTATAATTCAGAATTTGTATAATATAAGTTGTATAACTATTTGCACTTCTGATGTTTGTAATTGTATAAATTCGTTATTTTGAGTTTATATAAAAATAACTGAATTATACAAATGTACCCGCAAATTATACAAACCTGCGAATTATACAAATCCGCGAATTATACAAATGAGGCAGTTTAAACTATAGCTACAATCCGTAAATATGCAAACTATAGCTACAATCCGTAAATATGCAAACTATAGCTATGAAGCATAATTAAGTTTATTATAATGGCTATTTGTGAAAGTTTCCGAAAGAAAAGGCGGGTGAAGTGAGAGGAGAAAATAGAGTGGCGCAGTGAGTGTTCCAATCCTGATTCCCCTCTTATGCTTTAATTCACCATCTCCTCACCGAATCATATGATGCAGCAGCAGCAAAGGGTAAGGCGAAGTCGGAGCCCGGCATGGGATAATCTACCCAGCACAGCTCTTGTTATTATATTCTCGAAATCCTCTCTCAAAGATCGTATATACAACCTCCCTTTGGTATGCAAATCCTTGGCTAATACCTCTCATCACCCTCACTGTTGGGTCTCTTTTACTGTCGCTCCTCCTGTTGATGCCTTTGTAAAATCTTCACCAGCTTTTCTAGACCCTTTTGATGGTAGACGCAGCAGCGATCCCCAAATTGGCATTCATGCCCTTCACTCTCTTATCAGTAAAGCTGCTGGCGGATCCGCCTTGACCTCTCTCTATTTTTACCCTTTCCTCACTTCTATTGATGGCCCTTCCAATGACGATGCCCTCCTTAAACTCATCGCTACATCGTAAGCTCTCTCTCTCTTCATTTTACAATTATTGCTGAATTTCCTCAATTAATGTCGTGTTGTTATTTTTCCATAGCTGCCCCAATTTGAAACACCTATCATTTCATGGATCCTTCAATGCCTCTGAAGAAGTTTTATTGCAAGTTGTACGGAGCTGTCCAAATCTGGAGCTTGTGGACTTTTCTGATTCACCATACTTTACCCCTGCGATTTTACAAGAGATGGAGATTCACTGTCCTAATATTAGAGGCATTAGACGAAACGGATTTGTGCAACCTTTTCTCTCATCAACCCTCATAAAATGCTTCCCAGGTTTGAAGCTTCTAAACCTTTCTGATTCAAGCATTGGTGACAGAGACTTGCTGACCCTTGTCACTGGTAATTCTAGACTTGAGTATTTGGATATTATGCGCTGCCAAAGCTTGATGCTCTACATGTACATAATTAAGGGAGCTCATCGTCGAATTGCTGAAATTCACTATGATTGAGTCTCCAACTCTGCTGGTAGATACCTAATTTGGATCCTATTGCTATTGTACTGCATAATCAGGCTTGAATGTATCAACCAGATTTGTATTCTGTGGATTAACAAACAAGTTGGTGACCATGTACTATCTACTGTTGTTTGCTAAATAGATTGTTAACTTGTAGCTCAAACATTTTGCATTAGGAAGCATGAATGTGAGGAACTGGTTAGGAGTTGAACATGCTGGCTGTAGTATTTTATTTCAATTCCATCCCCAAGTGTTTGCATTCAAACATATAGAATGGCAGAAGCCTATTTTGTGAAAGGCGAGAGGCAAGAAAGCCTTCGACTTTTGTATTTTCTTAAAAAAGACAACCAATCTAGGATTTTAAAAGGTAATTTTAGGGGTTTCTTTTCAAATTTGCTCAGTTACACTCTTAGACTTAAAAAGGTAATCTTAGGGTTTTCTTTTCAAATTTGCACAGTTAACACTCTTAGATTGCGATTACAATTCCAACCAGTCGACTCGACTAGACTTCTCCGGCAATCAGCCAAACTTTTCCAGCAACTCCAAAGTCCAACCAATACATATTTCTTCATTTCTTCGTCCTTTGTTTCTTTTTCCATCTTCTTCTCCAGACTTCAGGGTTATTTCTACCTCTATTTTTTTCTCACTGTTTTGATTTTTGTTCTTTCTTTTTTTTCATTCAAGTTCTAGACTTTTAGTATGTACTATCAATTTTCAGTTTTTGAATTGAAATATTTACTTATATATTATTGCTATTGAGATTTTGATTATTTATATATGCAATTAAATATTTTAATTTTTTTGTATTTATTGGAGCTGCACTTCAAAAAGGTGAACGCCTCGCCGTTCGCCTTGTGGCGAGGTAGACTCTTGTCGCTTTCGCCATCGAAAACACTGTGGCGGGCTAGAATTTTAGACACTAGGTTTCAGTATGAGGTTGAAATAAATCATTAGAATATTGAAATTGTCCTGCCAGATTTCATCTAGCAAGGACAGTAGCCTAACCCTTGTGCTTTGATTTTTACATCAACAACTGTTGAAGATCATGTTTTACATTTACTTTGGTACTTGAAAGGAATGCTAATGACATTCACAAATATAAGTGGACAGTGATAATAGAATGCTTTTAACCTTGAACGTTCTGTCTCTCTTGGGATTTTCTTTCTCTTCAATACCCCAGCTTTAGATATTAGTGATTTTTTAGTGTAATGATATCTTGAAGCTTCTTAACTGGATTAAATGTTTCTCACTGATAACTTGTATTCGATAGCTCTCTTGCACAAGTTGTTTACGAATAATGAACAGTGATCATTTTCAGATACTTTCTGGGCCGAGAAATTGTTAGATCGTTTGCTTGTTGACACTTTGTACCTATCTTGTAGAGTCGTCTCACGTTCAATACTCCACTGGCTTTTCTTCTCATTTGTTATCTATTCTAATTTAGTTTTGAAACGTGTTTGAATAGTGGCGTCTCTCATTACTCTTTAGGTCAGTTGGAGATTGCAGTTGGTTTTTAAGACATGTTTTCTCTTTGACAGTTGCTACGAGTCTCAACCATGTTATTGCTGCTATTAGATGCATTTGGCAGTTCAGCGTTAATGCGATTTCATATACAATACTGCCAAATTTTTATTTCTTTTGCTTTGCCATTGGATGCTGCTTGGCTTTCTTTGAATCACCTAGAAGTTGTATACCATCAATGCCCGTTTGGATTGCTTATTTCCAGTGTGGATAGCTTTTAAGTAGTTTTGAAACGTTTGAGTAAAGTTAAAAAGTGCTTATAAGCACTTACTTTAAAGCCAAAATATAATAAATTAAGCCAAAAATAAAAGTTAGAAATCCTAACTTATGGCTTTTGACTTATAAGTCATAATCAAAACAGGTCCCGAACCTGGCAAACCTCAGCAAATTATATTAGCCTTCACATTAAATGATTATCATTCTCACTTCTGGCAGAATGAATTTGAATATCTTTCATAGTTAGAAACTGGGAAATCTGTCCTCTTTAGCAGTTCAATCTATTCTTATTTGCTGTAGCCTATTTTACACCATTCATGATTTCATAAAATAGAGTGCCAGTCAGTGGCAAACAAAAGAAACCTCTCAAACCATAACAGCTAGTAGTAGTAATTTAACTGTTGTAATCAAGACAGCGACAGTTAATGATTACAATTTTCACTAAATTGAAAAGTGTGTCCAGTTACATAACAATTAGACGTTCCAAGTGATCCCGCCAGAAATGGCAAAACTATCAGTCTATGGGATGTTCTTGTAGGCTTCTCATTTTCTGGGTACATCTACTATTGTCTCATCTTCATCCCACCCAAAATTTATGTCTCAGCTGCTGCCCTTCCAATGTCGTTACTGTCTTGAGATGAGAGGAATCACCTTTATCATTGCACTGGGAATAACAGCTATCAACTGCATACACGGAAAACACCCGTGTTACAAGTTGAATACACATGAAAATTGATACTCCTCCGTTTTGATTTGTTTGTGTCCTATTTTGACACGACACAGAGTTTAAAAAAATAATTTTTTTTTTTAATCTTGTGGTGTAAAATTTAAGAAATGTCAAATGTAGTAAAATGTCATCTTGTAATTTTAAACATGTTATGTGGAAAGTTGAAATTAAAGAATTGCTAAAAGAGAGACATTTTCTTTAAATGGATGGAGTAGAAGATTGCATCCAGTTAACTGATCCTCATCAGTCAGTAATTTCCATAAGTTTCATAGATATAATACTTACCCAAGCAAGACCAATGCACAAGATGCTAAAGCCCGGATATCGAAAAGGAGGTTTTTCTGAAAGAAATAAGGCTGCAAAACAAAAAGTTGCAAGTGTTAGCTTTATGTGGTTAGAGAAATACTTTGCTATGGCATAAATATCAATTCGACTTACCGGTAAGAGGACTATTTATGAAGGGGGAGAGAATGTTAGCTATGAAACTTATGCTTGAAATGCACCTTTGAGCAATTCCCTAGTAGAAGAATGAGAAACATCGTACTTGTCACAAAAAGATCTTTTTTTACCATTTTATGTTTGATGCTGGAAGCCTTTTGTATATCAGGCATTTATCAGTCAAATTCTCAGAATAGAGCGACTAGTCACCTGTTCACTAGGCCCAATTTGTTTTGAGACGATGCTTTGAATCTACAGTTATTAAACATCCATCAATGGTCATAGCAGTAGAGGAATGAAAAAGGAAAATATTGAAAATAAATCTGAGAAAACTCACAGAAGGTTTCACGAGGGAGGTGAAAATAGGCAACAATGCAGCAGTATAAGGAATCTGAAAATCAGGGAGTTAAATGCACTTGAAGCATGAAGACACAGATAGCAAATTCAAGCTCAATGTTTAAGAACTTACCCAAATTTTCCGTGCTACGCTGTCAATAAGAAGCTGCAGATTTAGGTAAAAATTAGTTGTTTGCCCTCGTCTAAAGAGGAGAGATCAAATCAAATCAAATGCTGACATGGTTAGTGTTCCGTATGAGGATTAGTTGGACTCAAAAACTCTTGGAGAAGTACATTTTAAGTGTTCACATACATTTGTAAATCCAGCAATCAGTCCTAAGCATAGCAGAACCTCCTCTCCTATAAGAGGAGCCAACATAGGCATGAGGAACAACTGCATGATTTGAAAAGTTAATATATGAAATATAACCATGAGGAAGAAATTATAAGTTACTCCTATCCATAGCAAAGAGTACCTGAGAAGTTGCTGAGCAAATGCTGGCTATAAGCATCACATCAGCAAAGTTATCTTTCTTGAAATGAAATCGAGCCTTTAAGAAGTACTGCAGGGAAATATTTAAAGACACTATCAAGTTAACCATATGGTTGAAAGAAATAAAGTTGGCCTTCCAAAAGCTCCCCTTGCTTCATACTATCATGTATCGATACTCCAGCTTCTCTCAAGATGAACCAGTTTTTGACGTTAAAATTTTACAGCAAGGACTTATTTTATCCTAAATATGATCGATGGCTTATACGTACCTTGGTTGTCATCAATGAATGCCCAATTAAGACTTGAAAAAGGAAAAAAAGGAAGTACCTGAAATGGAGCTTGTTCTCCTCCTTCTGCGAGGCTATTCAAGAAAGCAACAGATGCTGCAAGCGAAAAAGTAGGACTGCAACACCACATCAACAATTGTCATCATATTTCTTCTTTTGTTAGAAGAATTGATGATATAATAGCTCTTGTTCCATCTACTTACCTCTTCCTAAGAAAGCAAATGATATCCTTGAGGGATGGAACTTTCTTGAACACCTTTATATTCTTTGTCGTCTCGCAATCCAATTCAGTATTTTCCATTTCATTATTTCTCAAAATTGGCTGTTCTTCAATAGAATACTCTTTAATGCGAGTTGTATCCTCTAGAAAAATTTGCATGTATACAGCAGCAATTGTTGCTACCTTCATCAATAAAGAAGATCATAAATAGAACAAAACTAGATCAGTCAAAAGCTAAAATTCAGAGAAGAACCAAAAATATCTGAGAAGTGGAGAGGAAGTGATCTGCTAAGGTTCCACAGACAAATGCAGCAGATCCAACACCAGCCAAAATACCGATTGCAGAGGCACGCTTTGCCTGTGACATATGGTCTGCCTGAAAACACAGAGGTTTGAAACAAAATGTTATTAATAATTGCACTGTTTTTAGTACTATATATTGTTTATGTGGATGAAGTATAAGAATATAGGGTGTAAATAGATTATGAGGCAAAGTGATGTAAAAAGAGAATGTATTGGAGAAAAATAATTACCACATAAGCAAGGGCCACACACTGAATACCACCATCACATATCATGTCAGTGAGTGTCCTCAACACATAGTAGACATAGTAAAATTTCTTGGTCCTCCTATATGCCAATATGACTGTCAAATGTGACTTCCATCAGTTAGTACTTCTTTTTTCTTCAAAATGAGAGGAGTATTGAAAATCATCCTAAACTTGATTCTGAACTATTGTCAGCCTTAAAAATATCAATCTATTTGATTAATTGAGCTTAAATATACCCCTGATCTTGCCACGTGGGTGAAATACACCCCTAATTTCTCGTCAAGTTTATGGGTATTTTTAACACTCCTCTCAGCTTTTTATCAAGAATCTTACGTTCTTACAAGAGTTTGAGATCACTTGCTATGTCGTGTAGTAGGTCGGGGGTGTATTTAAGTTTAGTTAGTAAAGTAAAGAAGTGTTTTTTGGGTTGTCAATAATTCGAGGACAAAACTAACAATTCACACCAAATTTAGAGATGTTTTCAATACTTCTCTCAAACAAATATTAAACAAGTTGGATGATGTAAGAACCTGGGGGAATGATGGAGAGAGTGACTGGGACAGTGAGCAAAGCTTTCCTTCCATACACGTCAGACAAATTCCCAATAATTGGCATCATTACCACTAAACCAATTCCAATTATCTACATGCATCATCACAAAATTCAATTGAAAAACTACCATATCAGTTAACAATTAGTTATTATGATTAATTGCAATAAGCACTGCAAACACTTCCCCTTTTATAATATGAAAATTCTACCAAAATATATTTTTAACTAAGTATATTAAATATAATTATTAAAAAATAAATTAAAATTAGAAGTATCTTTTACATATTGATTTTTATCAAATTCAAAAAAAGAAAAATTTTCGTGTTGAAAGTTTTTACTGTGCTTTGACTAAAAAGAGAACAAACATTTATTGAAATTAACTTCGAAAAAAATTATGTGTGTATATACCTTGAGAAACTCGAATATAAGTATCATGCACCCATATAGAGATCAGAAGTCCACCTTGGGACGTAGGTTTAAGCCAATGCACCCTCCCGCCCGACCAAGGGTTGATTTATAACATCGAAATTGCTAGATAGGGAATTTCAACTTGGGGTCGTCTTAACCCCTAGGCTAGATAAGCCATCGTTTGGGTCCCCCATACTTTTGGGGACCCATTTAAAAAAAAGAAGAAGTACTTATACATATATTTTAAAAAATAAATTATATGTACTTCTAAATTTCTTTTAAGAAAAGGGTAAGAAATACTTATTCAAAGTGGTTAATTTCCACTTTCCTAAGGGAATTGAATAACATTTGGGAATTATTTTTCTTATGTTGGAAACTTGTACTTATTTATTTCCTAATAGTTTGATTATTTATCATATGTTGATCTTTTTTATTTTCTATTTTATTATTTTTATTTTAAATATTGAACTCTCTCCTAAAAAATTTATTGAGTTACTGTTGCTTACAAGTTACAAAAGAACAAATCTACTTTTTGGTGTCTTCTTCAAAATTTCAAGAAGTACAACAATCATTATGTCGAAGGAATGCAACACTATCTCAATATCTTTATATCAACTTATCAAATTCTTGAGTCATGCTTTATTATTCTATACTTTTTCTTGATTATTTGTAATTGTTGATATTCTTAGTTCACAAGTGTGTGTATATACATTCGTGTTTTAGTTATTATTAAAATCTATTCAATTTAAATATGTCAACTAGAAAAAATTATTTCGAATTTACAAAAAAAAAGAGAAAAAGAAAAAACTTGAAGAATTAAATAAATCCCAAAAAAGAACACTTCGATAGATTTTTAACAAATAATAAATCTTGAATTGAAAAATATGGGGATGTTCTTGAAATAAACAAGTCATTAATAGAGTTGAGTTAGATGATAATAACATCAAAGAAGAAAATCTAGAAGAAGTTGGTGAAAAATGTGGCATAGATCCTAATAATATTTTTTTTAAAAATAATTTAAATCGTTGCATCCCTAAAAATATATGTGACAATTTTTTTTAATAAAAAACTAAATAAATAAATATTAGGGCCCTCTCTAAAGTTTAACTTTATGCTCCCAATCTTATTGAGTTTCAACTCATGACCATTCAGTGCAACAAACCTCTCTAAAACTTGTCCGACTCCAAGGCCTAAAAAGATGGTGCGGATATTTAGCGAATTCGGCTTCTCTCCATTTTCTCAAAGTTTCTACTTGGATTGATGATACGTGGCATATATATACTGCTTAATTTGATTATAAGCTTTACTATCTTAATCGCAGTGCTTCGATTAGATTCATTTATCCTCCATTATTTATCTGTTTCGATTGATTTGATGCACAGTTTTTTATTTTATTATTACATCATAAAAAAATGTCACCAAACCTAATGTATGGACACCCTAAAAAAAGAAGACGATGTCTAATTAAACTTGGCGAAGAATATGTGTTAGGTAAAACAGTAAAAATAAAGGGGAGATGGAAATGGCGAGAGAACACTCATCTTGAGTACAAATCTCTTGCTGAGTGACTTTCTAAGTTAAATTATTTAAAGTTTTACTCCTTACAAGTGAACAACTTATAAAGTTTAACTATTCAAAGTTGAAGGACCATATTATCTTTGTTAAAAATAGTAATGCATAATAATATGTAAAAAGTACAAATCGCTTGTTGAAAATCAGATAGATAAATGGCGAGTCTCCTCTTGAGCAGGACAGAGTAGCGTCATAGTTACATCTGGCATCGCCGGAGTTACAACAAATATGGCCAACTGCGACATAAAAATCGTCACAAACAAGTGCTTTAACCCTCCAAACTTATCCATCAATATATCCTTCTATTACCACTATACTATATACTATAATATCATTTCTTATATATCAAATTATATAGGTATACGTGCTGACGGATATAGTATAAAATTAAAAATAGGCAGGGCGGTGCAGTGGACACTTGTTCACCACCCACAAGCTCATCTTCAATTCTTGCCCCTTCTTTCTTTTCTACTATTCTACATGTTGCAACTATGTCAAATCAATTCTTTCTATTTATTTTAACTATATAAATATATATAAAAAAATATGTTTTATGCTTGTCTACTTCTACTTCAATAAATTAAGATTCAATTATTTAAAAAAAATAATTTATCCTTATTTTTAAGAAATTATTTCTGCACTTATCCAAGTACTCTCTTTCTCCCTAATTATTTGTGCACTTTTAAATAGATACACCTATTAAGAAAACAATAATTGATATAGTGAGTGTACTATTTTACCCCTATTAATTATGAAGCGGATGAATTAAAAACATAAGATTTTCAAGAAGTTCTACATTTTTCAAAGTAATAAATTGAGGGTATAATAGATAAATTTTTTTTGTCCTTTCTTGATTTGTCAAAATGAACAAGTAATTAGAGACAACTAAAAAAGGAAAAGTAGACAAGTAATTAGGGACAGAGAGAGTACTAATTACACGAGTTCTTGTCGGTACAAATTTAATATATATTATTTTCTTTATCTTAATTATATTAAATAGATAGATTTGCGAGAATCAATTAATTACTTTGCAAATATTTTCAATTTTTCTTTACCCTCTCTTTTTTCAAATTCTTCGTAATTTTTATTGTTATGGTAATGCATAAGTTGAACAACTAAAATAAATTGGAGTTTACATTCGTTGGTTTGCCCACATAGGATGCCACTAATTATAACCCATTTTGGATCGTAACAGAAAAGCTATTTCAGGCCTCAAAAAAATAAAAATTGAAATGATTAAATCAAACATGCACATAATCAAAATTTAATTAATTTATTATAAAGTTTAAACTTACCCTAAGTAAACTCACAATATCCCTATAAACATGTTGATGTAAGAATATTATTACTATATAAGAAAGGAGAACAAGCACACAAGTCATCATCAACGTGTGTGCTTTTTAAAATTATTATGTAAGCTTGAGGGTTCGTTTGTTATTTAACTTTATTTTACAGCTTTTGATTTTCAACTTACTGCCGTTCTTTTGATTTTCTGGAATTCTCAGAAAAATTTATCCTTTGCTTATGTCATCTATCTAAGTGCTTATGTGAGAATAAATGATGCTTATTATGGGTCCCATCCAACTCTTTTCCTTCAATTTTTGTTTGTTTGTTTGTTTGTTGTAAAAGGGTATTTATTTATATATAATAATTAAGAAGACGTTACATCTAGAGAGGAGGCATACCCAACAACTGGGATTCCATTCTACTAGCATCAGTAGTAGTAGCTTGTACATTTATCTGGGATTGTTAGTTAGAACATTTAAGTTAGAGTAAAGGGTATATACGCTCTAGCTTTTGGATGGCAGGGGTAGAATGTCCCAAAAGTATGACGGAGGGTATCTACATATCATTTACGATAGTTCGGGTGTATATTTGTCCTTCGTCCCAACTTAAATTGTTTGACTCTCGAAAAATGAAAAGTGTCACATAAATTGGAACAGAGGAAATAATTGATTTATATTTGAAAATTTATGTTGACCGATCAAAATTTAAAATTAATTTTGCGTTATGTTTCAAATTTTAAAAATAATTTATAGTTTGTTTTTAAGTTCATTTTTAAGTAACAGTGTATTCAAATATTAATATTATTTGCATATTATAAAGGAAAACTTACATAGATGTTTTCTATTAAGAAAATATTTATAATTGATTGCAATAACATTTTTTTCACTGGACAGTTGTAATAGATTTATTGTCACACCACGAACCTACAACTTAGACGTGGCAGACACTTGAGAATCATTGCTGCCATCAAGCGAACCCTTGAACCAACTTACTTACTCAGTGGAAGACTATATGCATATTTATAATGATCAAAACTTGGAATGTTTAAAAGTCAACATTCAACTTGGCCAAAATGGCAACCTCAAGTCTCAAAAACATAAGCCAATAATAAAGTAGTAACAAATGAATTTAACTAACTGACTGTCTGTCTATGAAGCCTCTAAACAACTGAGATGGATGTCGGGACAGACCCACGACATTCTAATGAACTAATAATAAAACTGAAAGCAATAAAAGGAGTCCTTCGGAATATAATGAGGCTCACCAACTGACTCTGGAGTGCTCACTGGATCAACGATGCGCTGGATGCCGATCCTAGTTACTTGTGTCTGCATCATAATAAGATGCAAGCCAACTGACATCAGTACATTGAATGTACGAGTATATGAGTTGGAATTCTAAACACAACATAGCTTGAAAGGAATATGAAGAACTTACCTAGCACAACTCAACTCAACATAACTGAACTCATTTCAATATAAAGCAGTTCAAAATAAGTGCAATATAAAGAAAAGCTGTTTAAAACATGATGTCAACTCTGTGTGTATGCAAAGATACATATAACTCTGAAATGTATGTAAAAATACAAATAAACTGTGTATATAAGAATACAATTACTTCTGTGGGAGTTTCTCTAACCGACAATCATCACTTAAGAGCTATTGTGATGATACAATATTTTGCCTCACGCTGCCAGGGATGTCCTATACCTTGCCGAGGGTATAGAACCTGAACTAATAAGTTGATCCACTGGTCATCGCTAAAAAGACTAAATGAATCATCTAAAAAGTATGACCCTTTTCTACCCATGGTGGCTACATGGTTTATGGGGGGGGGGGCTGTGAGTTGTCTGAACTCTCCCCCATATTGGTGCTCAATACTACTCCCAAAAATAATATAATATTAGCTCTTATGTTTAAAACATACTTCTTCTGTGATTTGAGATTAGTGCTAAAAAACATAGCTTAAAGTCTATCTTGGAAATCAAAGTTTCCCCTCTTGCTTCATTCAGAAAACGATTACTCTTTTCTGAAAACTAGCCCGAAGGCCCTTTGAAAATCGAGGTTTCCTTTCTTGTTTAAATGTGAAAATATTTTAAACCCTTTTGGGAATACATAGTCCCCATATACCTTTGAAGAAATGAACTTCAACTTTACTCTTTAATCTTTACTCAACTTGAACTTTAAGTCTTGAAACAAAGTTAAAAATATTTGTAAAAGACTTTTGAAAACTCTAAGAACTTCTCTTGACTTGACTCTTAACTGGTCCTTGAATTGATTATGGATTCAAGGATTGTGATTTGTGATTGGAAGGATCTCATGATGTTTAGGAATGATTTTAGATAGCTAAACATGAGAAAAGATAAAAAATCAATATCTGAGGGTGACGCAGAGGGATATTTAATTTTTGGTTTTGAAAACAACTTTTGAGGCAGAACGGTCCGTGACCGCTCCGCGATGTGAAATGACTTTTCCCAAAATTGGGGAGTAGCTCCGCAACGCGCCATCATTACCCTGATTTGTCCGACGAAATTTCTTCTTCGTTTTCCAGCTCTAAACCCTCTAAACTCCATGGGTTCTTTCCCCAAACACTTAGAATCGATTATATGTTCAAAGTACATCAGATTATAATAAAAATCAAACATAAATTCACGGATTCGAATCAAACAACTCCTCAACGATTTCAACGAATCAAGAATTTAATAGAACTTCAACAAATCCATCAAGAACTCAATTTCTAAGCTTCCAAGAACTTAAATTCGCTGAAATAAATCATGATTGGCGCGTGGGTGAAATAAACCAACGTTATGTGATCTCACATACCTTGTAGGGATCACCCCCGATGAAATGCATAAGATAATCTTGACGAATCTTGAACGTTCTTCTCCTTTCTCCAAGCCGTAGCGTGAAATTCACTTTTCTAAAACTGACTGAAATCTGACTTTATCCCAATTAAACTCCTAAAAACAAATTAAAAAAATTAGGTAAGGAAAAGACTAAATTACCGTTTTAAAATCCGGATTTAGACTTTCCTTAATCCAACAACCCAACTTCCAAAGGGCATATCTTACTCATACAAACTCGGAATCGCGCAAAATCGGCGGCGTTGGAAAGATCATTCCAAGATATTTCCTACCATATCTGGAACTACCTCTAAATCATCCTGAGCTAGAAGTTATGGCCATTTGAAGTTGGCCAAAATCCAACTTTTCCTAACTTGGAACAAATTTCCAGATTTTCATTATTTCCAAAAATGATTATTTCCAGTTCTTAGATTCTTCCTAGCTATTTCAAATTGCGAGATGTTACAATATCTCCCCCTTGGGAGCATTCGTCCTCGAATGAGATTACTTCTTACTAGGCTAAGGGTGGTAACATCAGGTTAAAACACCCAACAAGCAAATGCAAACAAACAACATGCTCACTCATAATTTAAAGAGTACTAATAAGAGAATTAGTACCTTGGTCTGCACTTTCTTCGAATTCAAAGAGATGTAGATATATCTTCTTCATATCCTTCTCAGCTTCCCAAGTAGCTTCCTCAATAAATTAGTACCTCCAAAGGACTTTGACTGATGCTACCTCTTTTGTCCTCAACTTGCGAATTTGGCGATCTAGAATCTGAACAGGAATTTCCTCATAAGATAAGCTATCCTTGATCTCAATATTTTCAGTTGGTATGATCAATGAAGGATCGTCCATGCTTTTTTTCAACATGGAGATGTGAAACATCAGATGAACCGCGGCTAACTCTTGTGGTAGCTCCAACTCATAAGCTACATTACCTACCCTTTCCGATATTCTTTAAAGGCCAATATACCGGGGACTAAGTTTCCCTTTCTTACCAAACCTCATAACACCCTTCATGGGTGAAACTTTAAGATATACCCAATCATCTACTTCAAACTCTAACACCCTTCTCCTTACATCAGTGTAGGATTTCTCACGACTCTGCGCCATATTCAACCTCTCTTGAATCACTTTCACCTTCTCCATAGCTTGATGAACTAGATATGGTCCTATTAACCCTGCTTCACCAACTTCAAACCATCCAATAGGAGATCTGCATCTTCTCCCATAAAGAGCTTCATATGGAGCCATTTGGATGCTAGAGTGGTAACTATTATTGTATGCAAATTCAATAAGGGGTAGGTGATCATCTCAATTACCTTTGAAATCAATCACACAGGCCCTCAACATATCCCCTAAGGTCTGAATAGTGCGCTCTTCTTGACCATATGTCTCAGAATGAAAAGTAGTACTCAAGTTCACCTTTGAACCCAAGCCTTTCTGGAATGACTTCCAAAACTGTGCAGTAAATTGAGCACCCCTATCTGATATAATCGAAACAGGGACTCCATGAAGTCTTAACACCTCCTGAATATACAACCTGTCATAATATTCTGCTGAATAGGTGGTTTTTACCTGCAAAAAATGGGTTGATTTTGTCATTCTGTCGACAATCACCCAAATATAATTATGCTGCCTGCGAGACCTTGGTAAACCTGTGATGATGTCCATATTAATCAGCTCCCACTTCCATTCCGGAAGTTCTATATTCTGAGCCAAACCACCGGAGCTTTGATTCTCTACTTTAACTTGTTGGCAATTTGGGCACTTAACAAAAAATTCTGCAATGCCCTTCTTCATGCTATTCCATCAATACACATCTCTCAGATCACGATACATATTTGTGGAACCCGGATGAATGGAATATTTGGAGCTATGAGCTTCCTCCATGATCCTCTCTTGGAGCCCATCCACCATTGGTACACACAACCTGCCTTGATACCTCAATACACCATCTCTCCCTTGTTCAAAAGCCATTACTTTTTGCTTATGAACATTTGCCTTCAATTCAAGCAAAATAGGGTCTTGGTCTTGCTTGCCTTTTACTTCTGACACTAATGATGATTCATCCCCATTCATCACCACTACTCCTCCTTCTGTGGAATCCATAAGTTTGACTCCCAAGCGTGCAAGTCTATGCACATCTTTTGCTAACTCTCTTTTTTCTTCCTCAACATGGGCGGTACTACCCATAGAAAACCTGCTTAAGGCATCAACAACAACATTAGCCTTACCTGGGTGGTAAAAAATACTCATATCATAATCCTTGAGTAATTCTAACCACCTCCTCTATCTGAGATTGAGCTCTTTCTGAGTAAACACATACTGAGGGCTCTTGTTATCGGTGAACACATCCATATGAGCACCATAAAGATAATGGCACCATATTTTCAAAGCAAATATCACAACAGCTAATTCTAAATCATAGGTTGGGTAGTTCTTCTCATGAACTTTCAATTGTCTGGAGGCATAAGCTATAACCTTGCCATTCTACATTAATACATAACCCAAACCAACTATAGATGAATCACAATACACCATAAAGCCTTGCGTACCTTCTGGTAAGGTCAATACTGGGGCAGTAGTCAACCTCTTTTTCAATTCCTGAAAGCTTTTCTCACAAGCTTCAGACCATTGAAACTTCACTGTTTTCTGAGTCAACTTGGTCAAAGGGGACGAAATGGATGAGAACCCCTCTACAAACCTTCTATAATAGCCAGCTAAACCCAAGAAATTCTTAATAATAGTTGGAGATGTGGGTTTGGGCCAATTCTGCACAGCCTCAATTTTCTTAGTATTAACTTTAATTCCCTCTCTAGACACAATGTTGTCTAAGAATGCCACAGACTCAAGCCAAAATTCACATTTAGAGAACTTAGCATACAACTCCTTATCCTTCAAAGTCTGAAGTACTATTCTGAGATGACTAGCATGGTCTTCTTCATTCTTTGAATAGATTAGTATGTAATGAATGAAGACGATAACAAACATATCTAAATAAGGTTTGAAGATTCTATTCATAAGGTCCATGAACACTGCTAGTGCATTAGTCAGGCCAAAAGACATTTCCAAAAATTCATAATGACCATAATGGGTCCTGAAAGCTATCTTTGGAATATCGCATTCCCTTACTCTTAACTGATGGTAGCCTGATCTGAGATATATCTTAGAGAAAAATGTGGCACCCATAAGTTGATCGAATAAATCATCAATCCTTGGGAGAGGATATTTGTTCTTGATGGTAACCTTGTTCAATTGGTGGTAATCTATACACATCCTAAGGGAACCATCTTTCTTTCTTACAAACAAGACCGGAGCTCTCCAAGGTGAGACACTTGGTCGAATAAAGCCCTTATCTAAGAGATCTTTTAACTGCTCTTTAAGCTCTTTCAACTCTGCTGGTGCCATTCTATATGGTGGGATAGATATAGGACGAGTATCTAGAAGAAGGTCTATACCGAAGTCTATCTCTCTTTCAGGAGAGACTCCGGGATGCTCGTCAGGAAAGACTTTTGGAAACTCTCTTACTACTTAAACTGACTGAATAGGAGGTATCTCAATGATATACCGTGAGTTTACGGTATTTCTAATACATTTCACTTAAGAGTTGTGTGTGTCTAGGGCCTTTTAGTATTGGTTTTTATGTGTTTTAATCATATGTTGCAGGAAAGATGTTCAGGCGCGGAAGTAAAGAGACAACTGAAAGAGATGCAGAAAAGGACATCTACGGAGTGATCTACGGACCG
>JAJOOS010008831.1:0-37683 GCA_029582725.1 Solanum chiquidenum
AAAATAATAACTATATATAATTAAAATAATAATATTATACACCCTCAAAAAAGATACATACACAAAAATAATAACTATATATAATTAGAATAATAATACTATACACCCTCAAAAAAGATACATACACAAAAATAATATCTATATATAATTAGAATAATAATACTATACACCCTCAAAAAAGATACATACACAAAAATAATAATATTATGTTCCACAACCCTTTCTTGAAATCCGTAGAACATCTCGCGGATTTTCTTCTTTATAAAGTGTAAGATATTTCTCTTTATAAAGTGTAAGATTTTCTTCCACTTTATAAAGTGTAAGAAATAGTTTCATTTTATAAAGTGTAGGAAATAGTTTCGTTATATATTAAAATATACACGTTATGAGACTAACGGAAAACGTTTAGAATATCAGATAAAGTGGAATTTTTTCTCCCACTAAGCCTATTTTAGTTACTTCCTAAAGTAATAACTTATTTTGGTCACTTTTATGTTTTTGTGGCTTATTTAGGTTCCCAACCCCTAATTTATCGAGTTACTTAAGAAGTTGTCCCGCACTACTATGTGTTTTGTATCTATCCACCTATATTGATAGATATAACATAGGTGTAATTTAATTGTGTTATATTATTTTGTTAAAAAAATATGACAAAACAAGAAAACAAGACATGATTGTTTACAATAACAAAACAATATTTAAATAATCCAACTTTCTTTTATGATATTTATTTATAATTATTCATTTGCCTTATTTTCCTCATGGTGTAGTATTTTGCGATGTGCTCAAGACAATATCAGAATAATATATTTGCTTTCCTTTTATACCAATATAATTAACCCATGGATATGACGTCCGGAACACCCAAAAAAAAATTCTCAAAAAACTTTGTGAGGACCTCCGTAATGAGTTAAGGAACATTCACGTATACTCAAACCATTTTTTTAACGCTCATTTCAGCATTTACAAGCCCTTTGTTAAGAATCGCCAAATTCCTCGATTTTTCGTTTGTAATAGCCCATGGATTCGGCACCCGGGGAACCCACATTTTTTTTCTCAAAAAACTTTATAAGGACCTCTGTAATGAGTTGGGAAACTTTCACGTATACTCACACCATTTTTAACGCCCATTTCCGTATTTACAAGCCCTTTTTAAAAATCGCTCAAATTCCTCAATTTTTCATGTGTATTAGCCCATAGATCTGACGCCCGGAGCACCCAAAATATTTTCTCAAAAAACTTTATAAGGACCTCCGTAGTGAGTTGGGGAACCTTCACTATACTCACACCATTTTTTAATGCCCATTTCCGCATTTACAAGCCTTTTTTTTAAGAATCACCCAAATTCCCCAATTTTTCATGTGAATTAGCCCATGGAACTGGCGCCCGGAGAACCCAATTTTTTTCTCTCAAAAACATTGTATGAGGACCTCCGTAATGAGTTAGGGAACCTTCACGTATACTCACACTATTTTTTTAACGTCTATTTTCGCATTTACAAGTCCTTTATTAAAATTCACCCAAATTTCCCAATTTTTCATGTGTATTAGCCCATGAATCTGGCTCCCTGAGCACCCAAATTTTTTCTCAAAAAACTTTATGAGGATCTCCGTAACGAGTTGGGGAACCTTCAAGTATACTCACACCATTTTTTAATGCCTATTTCCGCATTTACAAGCCCTTTTTCAAGAATCTCCCAAAATTCTAATTTTTCATGTGTATTAGCCCATGGACCTGGCGCCCAGAGCACCCAAACACTTTTCTCAATAAACTTTATAAGGACCTCCGTAATAAGTTGGGGAACATTCACGTATACTCACACCATTTTTTTAAGGTGCATTTCCGCATTTACAAGCCCTTTTTAAAAATCACCCAAATTCTCAGATTTTTCGTGTGTATTAGCTAATGGATCTGGCGCCCGAAAAACCCAAAAAAAATTCTCAATTTTTTTATGAGGACCTCCGTAATGAGTTCGGGGAACCTTCACGTAAACTCACACCATTTTTAACGCCAATTTCCGCATTTACAAGCCCTTTTACAAAAATTGCCCAAATTCTCAAATTTTTTGTGTGTCTTAGCCTAAGGATCTGGCACCCGGAGCACCCAAATTTTTTTCTCAAAAAACTTTATGAGGACCCGTAATGAGTTGGGGAACCTTAACGTATACTCACACCATTTTCAGCATTTACAATCTCCTTTTTAAAAATTATCTAAATTCTCTGATTTTCGTGTGTATTAGCCCATGGATTTGGCGCCCAGAGAACCCAAATTTTTTTCCTTAAAAAATATTATGAGGACCTCCGTAATGAGTTGGGAAACCTTCACAAATACTCCCACCATTTTTAACACCCATTTTCGCATTTACAATCCCTTTTTTAAGAATCGCCCAAAATCCTCGATTTTTTGTGTGTATTAATTAGCCCACGGATCTGGAGCCCGGAGCGCCCCAAAAAAATTTCTCAAAAAACTTTATGAGGACCTTTGTAATGAGTTGGAGAAAATTCACGTATACTCACACCTTTTTTTTAATGCTCATTTTCGTATTTACAAGCCTTTTTTTAATAATTGCCCAAATTCCCCCATTTTTCGTGATGCCCATGGATCTGGTGCCCGGAGCACCCAAATTTTTTTCTCAAAAAACTTTATGAGGACCTGCGTAATGAGTGGGGAACCTTCACGTACACTCACACTATTTTTAACGCCCATTTACGCAGTTACAAGCCTTATTTTAAGAATCGCCAAAATTCCCCAATTTTCCGTGTATATTAGCTCATGAATCTAGCGCTCAGAGCACTCAAAAAAAAATTCACAAAAAAATTATGAGGACCTCCGTAATGATTGGTGAACCTTCACGTATACTCACACTATTTTTTTAACCCCCATTTCTGCATTTATAATCCCTTTCTTAAGAATTGCCCAAGGTTCTCCAATTTTTCGTATGTATTAGCCATGGATTTGACGCCCGGAGCACCTTTAATATTTTTCTCAAAAAACTTCATGAGGACCTACTTAATGAGTTGGGGAACATTCATGTATACTCACAGCAATTTTAACGCCCATTTCCGCATTTACAAGCCCTTTTTTAAAATCGCCCAAATTCCCCAATTTTTCATGTGTATTAGCCCATGAAATTGGCGCCCGAAGCACCCAATTTTTTTTCTCAAAAAACATTATGAGGACCTCCGTAAAGAGTTGGGGAACCTTCAGGTATACTCACACAATTTTTTAATGCCTATTTCCGCATTTACAAGCCCTTTCTTAAAAATCGCTGAAATTCCCCAATTTTTCGTGTATATTAGCCCATTGATCTGGCGCCCAGAGCATCCAAATTTTCTTTCTCAAAAAACTTTATGAGGACCTTCGTAATAAATTGGGAACCTTCACATATACTCACACATTTTTTTAACGTCCATGTCTGCATTTACAATCCCTTTTTTTAAGAATCGTCAAATTACTCAATTTTTCGTATGTATTATCCCATAGATCTGGCGCCCAGAGCACCTAATATTTTTCTCTCAAAAACATTATAAGGACCTCTGTAGTGAGTTGGGGAACCTTCACATATACTCACATTTTTTTTAAACACTCACTTCCGCATTTACAAACCCTTTTATTAAAAATCGTCCAAATTCCTCAATTTTTCGTTTGTATATTAGACCATGGAGCTGGCGCTCGGAGCACCCAAATAGTTTTTCTCAAAAAACTTATGAGGACCTCCATAATAAGTTGGGGAACCTTCACGTATACTCACACCATTTTTAACTCCCATTTCCGTATTTACAAGCCTTTTTTTAAGAATCACCCAAATTCCACGATTTTTTGTGTGTATTATCCGATGGATCTAGCGCTCGGAGCACCCAAAATTTTATTCTAGAAAAACTTTATGAGGACCAACGTAATGAGTTGGGGAACCTTTATGTATTCTCACATCAGTTTTTTACGCCCATTTCCGCATTTACAAGCCCCCTTTTAAGAATCACCCAAATTCCCAAATTTTTTCGTGTGTATTAGCCTATGAATCTGGCGCTCGGATCACCGAAATTTTTTGTCTCAAAAAACTTTATGAGGATCTCCATAATGAGTTGAGGAACCTTCACGTATACTTACACCATTTTTTTGCAGCCCATTTCCGCAGTTACAAGCCCCTTTTTAATGCCCAAATTCCCCGATTTTTCGTGTCTATTAGCCCATGAATCTTGGGCCCAGAGCACCAAAAAAAATTTATTCTCAAAAAAATTTATGAAGACCTCCGTGATTAGTTGGGGAACCTTTATGTATATTCACATCATTTTTATGCCCATTTCCGCATTTACAAGCCCCTTTTAAAAATCGCCCAAATTCCTCAATTTTTCGTGTGTATTAGCCCATGAATCTGGCGTCCGAAGCACCCAATTTTTTTTTCTCAAAACCTTTATGTGGACCTTCGTAATGAGTTGGGGAACCTTCATGTATACTCACACCATTTTTTTTACGCTCATTTTCGCATTTATAAGCCCCATTTTAAGAATCGTCCAAATTCCACGATTTTTCATGTGTATTATTAGCACATGGATCTGGCGCCTATAGCATGCAACATTTTTTTTCGAAATAATTTATGAGGACCTCCATAATGAGTTGGGGAACCTTCACGTATACTCAATCCATTTTTTGACGCTCATTTCCGCATTTACAAGCCTCTTTTTAAGAATCGCCCAAATTTCCAAAAATAATTGTGTGTAGCCCATGGATATGGCGCTCGGAGCACCAATTTTTTTTCACAAATTTTTTTATTAGGACCTCAGTAAAGAGTTGAGAAACGTTCACGTATACTAACATCATTTTTTTGACACCCATTTCCGCTTTTACAACCCTTTTTTAAGAATCGCCCAAAATTCCCGATTTTTCGTGTGTTAGCCCATTGATTTGATGCCCGGAGCACACAATTTTTTTTATCAAAATAACTTTATGAGGACCTCCGTAATGAGTTGGGAACCTACGTATACACACACCATTTGTTTGACGCCTATTTCCTCATTTACAAACCCTTTTTTAATAATCGCCCAAATTCTTCAATTTTTCGTGTGTAATTAGCCCATGTATCTGGCACTTGGAGAACTCAATATTTTTTTCTCAAAAAACTTTATGAGAACATTCGTAATGAGTTGGGGAACCTTCACGTATACTGTCACACCCCGAGCCTACATCCCGGGCGGGATTAACACTCGAAGACCATTGTTGTCCCCAAGCGAACCCTTGTCATGACTTACTAACTCAGCGGAAGACTTAACTCAGCACATAAACAATTATGAAGAAACTAGAATGTCAAAAAGGAAAATTCAACTGGCCATTTAGGCAAATTTATGTCTTTAACATAAGAAATGAAAAGTAAAAACAACTGAAATAACTAACTGACTGTCTATGAAGTCTCTAAAACAACTGAGATGGATGTTGGGACAACCCCACAACATCCTAATGAACTAACTAGAAAGCAATGAAAATAGATCCTTCGAAATGCAATGAGGCTCACCGACTGACTCTGAACTGCTCACTGGATCAACGGTGCGCTGGAATGCCGATTCTAGTTACCTGTGTCTGCATCATAAGATGATGCAGGCCAACTGGTATCAGTACATTGAATGTATGAGTATGCGAGTTGGAATGCTAAAACAACATAAGCTTGAAAGGGAATCTGAAAGAAACACTTACCTGGCTCTTCTCAACTCATGAATACTTAACTGAACTCATTTCATTATAAAACAGTTTAAAGCAAGTGCAATATAAAGAAAAGTTGTTTAAAAATATGATGTCAACTCTGTGTATCTACAAGGATACAACATAACTCTGAAATGTATGTAAAAATACAATAAACTGATATATATAAAAATACAATAACTTATGTGGGAGTTTTTCTACCGATAACCATCACATAAGAGTTATAGTGATGATACAACGATCTACCTCACGCTGTCAGCGCATCCTATACCCGGCCAAAGGTATAGGACCCGAACTACTAAGTGGATCCACTAGTCTATTGTGAAAAGGGTCATCTAAAAAGTATGACCATTTTCTACCCATGGTGGCTACATCGTTTATGGGGCTGTGAGTTATTTGAACTCTCCCCCATATCGGTGCTCAATACTACTCCCAAAAATATACTAGCTCTTTATGTTTTAAAAACATACTTCTTTCTGTGATTTGAGATTAGTTCTCAAAAACTTAGCTCAAAGGCTATCTTGGAAATCTCAGTTTCCCTTCTTGCTTCATTTAGAAAGCTATTACTCTTTTCTGAAAACTAGCCCAAAGGCTCTTTGGAAATCTCAGTTTCCGTTCTTATTAAAATGTGAAAAAAAAATTTATATCTCTTTGGGAATACATAGTCCCCATATACTTCTTTGAAGAGAAGATCTTCAACTTTACTTCTTTACTGAACTCAAAACTTAAGTCTTAAAACAAAGTTAAAATATTTGTGAAAGACTTTTGAAAACTTTAAGAACTTATCTTAAATTACTCTTGACTTCTCCTGACTTTGACCTTAACTGCTCTTGACTTGACTCTTAACTGATCCTTAAATTGAATTATGGATTCAAGGGTTTTGATTTGTGATTGGAAAGTTCTCATGTTGTTTAGGAATGATTCTAGATAGCTAACCATGAGAAAATACCAAAAATCAATATTTGAAGGTGGGTCCGCGACGCAGAGACATATTTAAATCTTGGTTTTGAAAATGACTTTTGAGCCAGAAGACTCCGTGACTGCTCCGCGACGCGAAACATAAATTCCCAAATCTGGGAACCCTCTCCGCGACGCGCCATCACCCTAAAATTTCATCAGACGAAATTTCTTCTTCGTTTTCTAACCTCAATTCGCCTAAATTCGATTCTTTTTCTCAAATTACTTTTAGATACAAATACCCAGCAAATGTACCTAAGAACCTAACTCGAAATGACTCCAAGATGCAACGTAACAAATTGAGAAACTTCTCAACTCAGTCAAATTCAAGAAAAACATCAAAACAAAAATAGGTATTCAAGAACTTTCAACTTTCAAACTCTTTTAGAACGAATCCATACTGAAATAAATATGTTTGGCACGTGGGAGAACGATCCCAACATTATGGAAGCCTCACATACCTGGTAGAAGCAAATCCTTGGCGAAACACCAACTTTCTTGATCGATCTTGATAAAATTTGCCCTTTTCTCCTTCTTCTTTTCTCTTTTGCTTTCTCCTTAGCCCTAGCGTGAAATTCCAAATTCTAAAACAGATTAAAATCTGATTAGACCCATATTAAACACCTAAAAATGAATTAAAATAATAGGGCAATGAAAAGACTAAAATACCCCTTTAAATTTCGGATTGGACATTTCCTTAATCCAATAGCCCAACTTTCAAAGGGCATAACTCACTCATAAAACTCGGAATCATGCAAACTTGGCGTCGTTGAAAAGATCATTCCAAGGGCTTTCCAACCATAACTGGAACTACACCTAACTCATCATGAGCTAGTAGTTGTGGTTGTTTGAAGTTGACCAAAAACTCACATTAACTTACTTAAAAAATTCCAGATTTCCTCCTTCTTTCCAAAAGCAACTATTTCCAGATTTTACACTTCTTTCTAGTTGTGAGATGTTACATATACTCACATCATTTTTTTGACGCTCATTTCCTCATTTCCAAGCCCCTTTTAAAGAATTGTTAGAATTTCCCAATTTTTTTGTGTGTATTAGCCAATAGATCTGGTGTCGTGAGCACCCAAAATCTTTTTCTCAAAAAACTTTATGCGGACCACCGTAATGAGTTGGGGAACCTTGACATATACTCACACCATTTTTTTGACGCCCATTTCAGCATTTATAAGCCGCTTTAAGAATCGCCCAAATTCTCCAATTTTTCGTGTGTAGTAGCCCATTGATCTGGCATGGAGCACCTAAAATTATTTTCTCGAAAAACTTTATGCAGACCTTCGTATTGAGTTGGGAAACATTGACGTATACTCACACTATTTTTTTATGCCAATTTCTACATTAACATGTCCCTTTTTAAGAATCACCCAAATTTTCCGATTTTTCGTGTGTATTAGCTCATGGGTCTGGCTCCCAAAGACCCCAAAATTTTATTCTCAAAAAACTTTATGAGGACCTCCGTAATGAGTTGGAAAACCTTCACGTATACTCAAAACATTTTTTTGACGCTCATTTCTGCATGTACAAGCCTTTTTAAATAATCGTCCCAATTCCCCAATTTTTCGTGTGTATTAATTAGCCCATTTATCTGGCGGTCGGAGCACCCAATTTTTTTTCTCAAAAAGCTTTATTAGGACCTCCGTAATGAGTTGGGAAACCTTCACGTATACTCACACCATATTTTTGACACCCATTTCCACATTTACAACCCCTTTTTAAGAATCGCCCAAATTTTCCGATTTCTCGTATGTATTAGCCATGGATCTAGCGCCCGGAGCACCCAATATTTTTTTCTCAAAAAGCTTTATGAGGATCTTCGTAATGATTTAGGGAACCTTCACGTATACTCACACCATTTTGACGCTCATTTCCGCATTTACAATCCCTTTTTTAAGAATCATCCAAATTCTACGATTTTTCGTATTTATTAGCCCATTGATCTGGCACCCGGAGCACCCTTAATATTTTTCTCCAAAATCTTTATGAGTACCTCCGTAATTAGTTGGGGAACATTCACGTATACTCACACTATTTTTTTGACACCCATTTCCGCATTTACATGCACCATTTTAAGAATTGTCCAAATTCCTCGATTTTGCGCGTATATTAGCCCATGGATCTGGCACCCGTAGTATCCAAAAAAAAATTCTCAATTTTTTTTATGAAGACCTCCGTAATGAGTATGGAAACCTTTACGTATACTCACACCATTTTTTGACATCCATTTCTGCATGTACAATCCCCATTTTAAGCATCTCTCAAATTCCCCAATCTTTCGTCTGTATTAGCCATGGATCTAGCGCCAGGAGACCCCAAATTAGTTTCTCAAAAAGCTTTATAAGGACCTTCATAATAATTTATGGAACCTTCACGAATACTCATACCATTTTTTAACGCTTATTTCCGCATTTACAAGCCCCTTTTAAAGAATCACCCAAATTCCCAAATTTTTCGTGTGTATTAGCCCATGGATATAGAGCTCGGAGCATCAGAAAAAAAATTTCGCAATTTTTTTTATTAGGACCTCCGTAATTAGTTGGGGAACCTTCAGGTATACTCACACCATTTTTTTACTCACATTTCTGCATTTACAAGCCCCCTTTTAATAATCACCCAAATTCTCCAATTTTTTGTGTGTATTATAGCCCATGGATCTGGTGCCCGGAGCACCCAATTTGTTTTTCTCCGAAAAATGTTATGAGGATCTCCATAATGACTTGGAGAACTTTTACATATACTCACACCATTTTTTTACGTCTTTTTCCACATTTACAAGCCCTTTTTTAAGAATTCCCCAAATTCTCTAATTTTTTGTGTGTATTAGTCCATTGATATGGCGCTGGAGCACCCAAAATATTTTTCTCAAAAAACTTTATGAGGACCTCTATAATGAGCTGGGGAACCACCACATATACTCACACCATTTTTTTACGCCCATTTCCACATTTACAAGCCCCTTTTAAGAATCGCCAAAAATTTCCTAATTTGACATGTGTATTAGTCAATGGATCTGGAGCCCAGAGCATCCAAAGTTTTTTCTCAAAAAAGTTTATGATGACCTCCGTAATGAGTTGGGGAACCTTTACGCATACTCATACTATTTGTTTGACGCCCATTTACACATTTCCAAGCCCCTTTTTAAGAAACGTCCAAATTTTCCAATTTTCGTATGTATTAGGCCATGAATCTGGCGCTCGGAGCACCCAATTTTTTCCCCAAAAACCTTTATGATGACCTTCATAATGAGTTGGAGAACCTTCATGTATACTCACACCATTTTTTATGCCTATTTCCGCATTTACAGGCCCATTTTTAAGAATCGCTGATATTCCCCATTTTTTTTGTGTATAGCCCATGGATATGGCGCCCAGAGCACCCAAAATTATTATTTTTTCTCATAAAACTTTATGATGACCTCCATAATGAGTTGGGGAACCTTCATGTATACTCACACCATTTTTTTATTATCCATTTCCGCATTTACAAACCCCTTTTTAAGAATCACCCAAATTCCCCAATTTTTCATGTGTATTAGCCCATGGATTTGGCGCCCAAAGCACCAAAAATTGTTTTCTAAAAAATCTTTATGAATACCTCTGTACTTAGTAGGGGAACCTTCATGTATATTCACACTATTTTTTTGACGTCCATTTCCGCATTTAGAATTCCCTTTTTATGAATAACCAAAATTCTACGATTTTTTGTATGTATTAGCCCATGGATCTGGCGCCCGAAGCACCCACATTTTTTTTTCTTAAAAGACTTTATGAGGACCTCCTTAATGAGTTGGAGAACCTTCACGTATAACCACTCTATTTTTTTACGCCATTTCCGTCTTTATAAGCCCTTTTTAAGAATCAGCCAAATTTCCCAATTTTTAGTATGTTCCATGAATCTGGCGTCCGGAGGATCTAAAATATTTTCTCAAAAAACTTTATCATGACCTCCGTAATGAGTTGGGGAACCTTCACGTATACTCACACCATTTTTTATGCCTAGTTCCACATTTACAATCCCCTTTTTAAGAATCGCCCAAAGTCCCCTATTTTTTATGTGTATTAGCCTATGGATCTGGCGTCTGGAGAACCCAAATTATTTTTCTCAAAAAAGTGTATGAAGACCTCCGTAATGAGTTGGGGAACCTTCATGTATACTCACACAATTTATTTGACGTCCATTTTCGCATTTACAAGCCTCTTTTTATAAATTGCCCAAATTTATTGATTTTTCGTATTTATTAGCCCATTGATCTAGCAAACGGAGCACCCATATTTTTTTTATCAAAAAACTTTATGAGGAACTTCGTATTGTGTTGGGGAACCTTCACGTATACTCATGGATTTGGCTCTCGGACCACCCAATTTTTTTTCTCAAAAATTATTTTGACGACCTCCGTAATGAATTAAGGAACCTTCACGTATACTCACACCATTTGTTTGACGCCCAGCCGGCGATTACTAGCGATTCTGGCTTCATGCAGGCGAGTTGCAGCCTGCAATCCGAACTGAGGACGGGTTTTTGGGGTTAGCTCACCCTCGCGGGATCACGACCCTTTGTCCCGGCCATTGTAGCACGTGTGTCGCCCAGGGCATAAGTCTTTTTGTACCTCGAAAGGGGGGTCCTCCTTATGATGCTACGGACGGCTGTCCGAATTGCAAGATTTCCGCATTTATAATCCTCTTTCAGAGAATCACCTAAATTCCCCATTTTTTGTTTGTATTAGCCCATAAATCTGGCCCCCAGAGGACCCAAAATTTTTATCTCAAAAAACTATATGAGGACCTCCGTACTGAGTTCGGGACCCTTCACGTATATGCAGACTATTTTTTTGATGCGTATTTCCGCATTTACAAGCCCCTATTTAAGAATCATTCAAATTTCCCTATTTTTCGCGTGTATTAGCCATGGATCTGGCCTACAGAGCACCCTAATTATTTTTTTCAAAAAAAATTATGAGGGCCTCTGTAATGAGATAAAGAAACTTCACGTCTACTCACCCCCCTTTTTTTATGTTAATTTCCGCATTTACAAGCCCCTTTGTAAAAATTGCCCAAATTTATCTATTTTACGTGTGTATTAGCCCATGGATCTGGCACTCAGAGCACCCAATTTTTTTTCTCAAAAATCTTTATGAGGACCTCCGTAATGAGTTGTGGAACCTTCATGTATACTCACACCATTTTTTTGACGTATATTTCCGCATTTACAAGTCCATTTTAAAAAATTGCCTAAAGTCCCTGAATTTTCATGTATACTATTTCATAAATCTTGGCCCGGAGTACCCAAATTTTTTTATGAAAATATTTATGAGGACCTTCATAATGAGTTGGGAACTTTCACGTATACTCAAAAAAATTTTTCGACACTCATTTCCGCATTTACAAGCCTCTTTTTTAGAATCACCCAAATTTCCCAATTTTTTGTGTGTATAAACCCATGGATCTAACGCCTGGAGCACCCAAATTTTTTTTCTCAATTTTTTTTTCGAACATCTGTTATGAGTTGGGGAACCTTCATGTATACTCACAATATTTTTTTGATTCCCATTTCCGCATATACAATCCTCTTTTTAAGAACCGCTCAAATTCCCCAATGTTTTGTGTGTATTAGCCCATGGATCTAGTGCTTGGAGCACCTACAATTTTTTTTTCTCAAATTTTTTTATGAGAACCTCCGTAATGAGTTGGGGTACCTTCACTTATACACATATCATTTTTTATGCCAATTTCCACATTTACAAGCCCCTTTTTAACAATCGCCTAAATTTCCTGATTTTTCGTGTGTATTAGCACATGGATATGGCGCCTAGAGCATCAAAAATTGTTTTCTCAAAAAACTTTATAAATACCTCTGTAACCAGTTGGGAAACTTTCACGTATTCTCACTTCATTTTTTTGAATCCCATTTTCGCATTTACGATCCCCTTTTTCAGAATCACCCAAATTCCTCAATTTTTCGTGTGTATTAGCCCATTGATTTGGCTCCCGGAGAACCCAATTTTTTTTCTCAAATAACTTTTGAGGATCTCCGTAATGAGTTGAGGAACCTTCACATATACTCAAACCATTTTTTATGACGCCTATTTCCGTATTTACAGGTCTCTTTTTAAGAATAGCCCATGGATCTGACGCCCAGAGCATCCAAATATTTTTTATCAAAAAAGTTTATGAGAACTTCGTAATGAGTTGGGGAACCTTCACGTATACTCACATCATATTTTTGACTCCAATTTCCGCATTTACAAGTCCCTTTTTAAGAATCGCCCAAATTTTCTAATTTTTCGTGTGTATTAACCCATGGATCTGGCACCCGGAGCAACCAAAATTATTTTCTCAAAAAACTTTATGAGGACCTCTCTAATGAGTTGGGGAACCTTCACGTATACTCACATATTGTGTGTATTTGCCCATGGATCTGGCACCCAAAACATTTTTCTGAATTTTTTTATGAGGACCTCCGTAATGAGTTGGGGAACATTCACGTATACTCACACCATTTTTTTTATGCCCATTTACGCATTTAGAAGCCCCTTTTTAAGAATCTCACAAATTACCTTATTTTTCGGTGTATTAGCACAGGGATTTGGCACGAGGAGCACCTTCAATTTTTTTCTCAAAAAACATTATGACGACCTCTGTACTGAATCACCAAAATTCTCTGATTTTTCGTGTGTATTAGCCCATGAATTTGTCATCCGGAGCACCTTAATGTTTTTTGTCAAAAACCTTTATGAGGACCTCCGTAATGAGTTGGTGAACCTTCGTGTATAGTCACTCAATTTATTTGACGCCCATTTCCATATTTACAACCTCTTTTTAAGAGTCGCTCAATTTTCCCAATTTTTAATGTATATTATACCATGGATCTGGCTCTTGGAGCACCTAAAATATTTTTTCTCAAAAAACTTTATGATTATCTATGTACTGAGTTGGGAACTTTCACGTTTACTCAGACCATTTTGTTTGCCGCCAAGTTCCACATTTACAAGCCCATTTTTAAGAATTGCCTAACTTCCCTTATTTTTCGTGTGCATTAGCCCATGAGCTGGCTCCCGGAGCACCCAATTTTTTTTTCCAAATAAGTTTATTAATACCTCTGTAATGAGTAGGGGAACCTTCACGTGTACTCACAATATTTTTTTGACTCCCATTTCCACATTTACAAGCCCCTTTTTAAGAATCGCCCAAATTCCCTTATTTTTCGTGTGCATTAGCCCATGGATCTGGCATCCGGAGCGCCCAAATTTTTTTCCCAAATAAGTTTATGAATACCTCTATAATGAGTAGGAGAACCTTCACGTGTACTTACAATATTTTTTTGACTCTCATTTCGGCATTTACAAGCCTTTTTTTAAGAATCGCCCAAATTCACCAATTTTTCGTATTTATTAGCAATTGATCTGGCACAATTTTTTATCAAAAAACTTTATGAGGACATCCGTAATGTGTTAGGGGACCTTCACGTATACTCACACCATTTTTTTTACGCCCATTTCCACATTTATAAGCCTTTTGTTAAGAATCACCTAAATTTCCCTATTTTTCGTGTGTATTAATTAGCCCATGGATCAGGCGCCTGGAGCACCCAATTTTTTTTTCTCAAAAAGTATTATGTGGACTTCCATATAGAGTTGGGGAACCTTCGCGTGTAGTCACGTCAATTTCTTACGTTCATTTCTGCATTTAGAAGCCCCTTTTGAAGAATCGCCCAAATTCCTTGATTTTTCATGTTTGCCCATTGATCTGGCGCCCGAATCACCCAAAAAAAAATCCAAAAACTTTATGAGGACTTCCGTAATGTGTTGGGGAACCTTCACGTATACTCACACCATATTTTTGACGTCCGCATTTACAAGCCTTTTTTTAAGAATCAATCAAATTCTCTAATTTTTTGTGTGTATTAACCCATTGATCTGGCGCCTGGAGCACCAAAACTTGTTTTCCCAAAAAAAATTATGGGGATCTCCGTAATGAGTTAGGGAACCTTCACGTGTAATCACAACATTTTTTTAACACCTATTTCTGCATTTACAATCCCCTTTTTAAGAATTGCCCAAATTCTCTGATTTTTCATGTGTATTAGCTTATGGATCTCGCGCCCGAAGCACCCAAACATATTTTTCAAAAAACTTTATGAAGACCTCTGTAATGATTTGGGGAACCTTCATGTATACTCATACAATTTTTTTTACGCCAATATCTACATAAACTAGCCTTTTTTTAAAAATCGCCCAAATTCTTCGATTTATCATGTGTATTAGCCCATGGATATGGTGCGCAGAACACCAAAAAAATTTCTCAAAAATATTTATGAGGACCTCCGTAATGAGTTTAAGAACCTTCACGTATAGTCACCCCTTTTTTTTTACACCCATTTCTGTATTTACAAGCCCTTTTTTAAGTATCGCCCAAATTTCTCGATTTTTCGTGTGTATAAATATGCCCATGGATCTAACGCCCAAATCACCCAAAATATTTTTCTTAAAAAACTTTATGAGGACCTCTGTAATGAGTTGAAGAACCTTCACGTATACACAAATAATTTTTTAACGCCCATTTCCGCATTACAATCCCCATTTTAAGAATCACTCAAATTCCCTAATTTTTAGTGTGTATTATATACTGACACTTTTGTTACGCCCATTTCAGCATTTACAAACCCCCTTTTAAGAATCACTTAAATTTCCCAATTTTTTCGTGTGCCAATGGATCTGACTCCCGGAGCACCCAATTTTTTCTCTAAAAAACCATTATGATGACCTACGTTCTGAGTTGGGGAACCTTTACGTATACTTACACCATCTTTTTGTTACCCATTTCCGCATTTACAAGCCCCTTTTTAGAATAACCCAAATTTCACAATTTTTCATGTGTATTAGCCCATGGATTTGGCACCCGGAGCACCTATTTATTTTCTCAAAAACTTTATGAAGACCTCTGTAATGAGTTGTGGAACCTTCATGTATACTCACACCACATTTTTTACGCCCATTTCCACATTTAGAAGCCCCTTTTATGAGTCACCCAAATACCCTGATTTTTTGTGTGTTAATATTAGGCCATTGATATGGCGCCCGGAACACCCAAACAATTTTTTTCAAAAATATTTATGATGACCTCCGTAATAAGTTGAGGTACCTTCACGTGTACTCACAACATTGATGCCCATTTCCGCATTTACAATCCCCATTTTAAGAATCACCAAATTCCCCAATTATTCGTGTGTATTAGCCCATGGATCTGGCGCCCGGAGCACCTCAATGTTTTTTGTCAAAAAACTTTATGATGACCTCTGTATTGAGTTGGAGAACCTTCACGTATACTCCCATAATTTTTTACGCCCATTTCTATATTTACAAGCCCTTTTCAAGAATTGCCCAAATTCACCAATTTTTAGTATGTATTAGCCCATGGATATGGCGCTCGGAGAACCCAAAATATTTTTCTCAAAAAACTTAATGAAGACCTCCGTAAATAGTTGGGGAACCTTCACATATACTCACATCATTTTTTTTACGCTCATTTCCACATTTACAAGCCCATTTTGAAGAATCACCCAAATATCCCTATTTTTTGTATGTATTAGCCCATTGATTTGGCGCCCGGAGCACCCAAAATATTTTTCTCAAAAAAGTTTATGAGGACCTCCGTAATGAGTTGGGAAACATTCACGTATAGTCACACTATTTTTTTGACGCCCATTTCCGAATTTACAAGCCATTTTTAATAATCGCCCAAATTCCACAATTTTTTCGTATGTACTATCCCATGGATGTGGCGCCCAGGGCAACCAAAAATATTTTCTCAAAAAAACTTTATGAGGACCTCCATAATGAGTTGGGGAACCTTCACGTATACTCACACCATTTTATTTATGCCCATTTCCGCATTTACAAGCCCATCCAAATTTCGCAATCTTTCATGTGTATTAGCCCATGGATTTGGCGCCCGAAGCACCTAATTTTTTTGCAAAAATCTTTATAAGGACCTCTGTAATGAGTTGGGGAACATTCATGTATACTCACACCACATTTTTTACGTCCATTTCCATATTTAGAAGCCCATTTTTATGAGTCACCCAAATACCCTGATTTTTCGTGTGTTAATATTAGGCCATTGATCTGGCGCCCGGAACACTCAAACATTTTTTCTCAAAAATATTTATGATGACCTCCGTAATAAGTTTAGGTACCTTCACGTGTACTCACAACATAGTTTTGATGCCCATTTCCGCATTTACAATCCCCATTTTAAGAATCTCCCAAATTTCCCAATTGTTCGTGTGTATTAGCCCACGGATCTGGCGCTCGGAGCACCTCAATGTTTTTTGTCAAAAAACTTTATGAGGACCTCCGTATTGAGTTGGAGAACCTTCACGTATACTCACATAATTTTTGACGCCCATTTCTATATTTACAAGCCCTTTTCAAGAATCGCTCAAATTCCTCAACTTTTAGTATGTATTAGCCCATGGATATAGCGCCCGGAGAACTCAAAATATTTTTCGCAAAAAACTTAATGAAGACCTCCGTAAAGAGTTGGGGAACCTTCACGTATACTCACATCATTTTTTTACGCCCATTTCCACATTTACAAGCCCCTTTTGAAGAATCACCCAAATACTCCTATTTTCAGTATGTATTAGCCCATTGATCTGGCGCCCGAAACACCCAAAATGTTTTTCTCAAAAAAAATTATGAGGACCTCCGTAATGAGTTGGGGAACATTCATGTATAGTCACACTATTTTTTTGACGCCCATTTCCTAATTTACAAGCCCTTTTTAATAATCGTCCAAATTTCACAATTTTTCGTGTGTACTAGCCCATGGATGTGGCGCCCGGAGCACCTATTTATTTTTTCAAAAAACTTTATGAGGACCTATGTAATGAGTTGAGGAACCTTCATGTATACTCACGCCACATTTTTTACGCCCATTTCCACATTTAGAAACCCCTTATTATGAGTCACCCAAATACCCTGATTTTTCGTGTGTTAATATTAGGCCATTGATCTGGCGCTCGGAACACCCAAACATTTTTTCTCAAAAATATTTATGATGACCTCCGTAATAAGTTTAGGTACCTTCACGTGTACTCACATAATAGTTTTGATGCCCATTTCCGCATTTACAATCCCCATTTTAAGAATCGCCCAAATTTTCCAATTGTTCGTGTGTATTAGCCCATGGATCTGGCGCCCGGAGCACCTCAATATTTTTTGTCAAAAATCTTTATGAGGACCTCCGTATTGAGTTGGAGAACCTTCACGTATACTCACATAATTTTTTACGCCCATTTCTATATTTACAAGCCCTTTTCAAGAATTGCCAAAATTCTTCAACTTTTAGTATGTATTAGGATATGGCGCCCAGAGAACCCAAAATATTTTTCTCAAAAAACTTAATGAAGACCTCCGTAAAGAGTTGGGGAACCTTCACGTATACTCACATCATTTTTTTACGCTCATGTCTACATTTACAAGCCGCTTTTGAAGAATCACCCAAATACCCCTATTTTTAGTATGTATTAGCCCATTGATCTGGCGCCCGGAACACCCAAAATATTTTTCTCAAAAAAATTTATGAGGACCTCCGTAATGAGTTGGGGAACATTCATGTATAGTCACACTATTTTTTTGACGCCCATTTCCTAATTTACAAGCCCTTTTTAATAATCGTCCAAATTTCACAATTTTTCGTGTGTACTAGCCCATGGATGTGGCGCCCGGGGCAACAAAAAAATATTTCTCAAAAAAACTTTATGAGGACCTCCATAATGAGTCGGGGAACCTTCACGTATACTCACACCATTTTTTTGACGCCCATTTCCGCATTTACAATCCCCTTTTTACTAGCCTCTTTTTAAGAATAACCCAAATTTCGCAATTTTTCATGTGTATTAGCCCATGGATTTGGCGCCCGAGGCACCTATTTTTTTTCTCAAAAAACTTTATGAGGACCTCTGTAATGAGTTGGGGAACCTTCATGTATACTCACACCACATTTTTTACGCCCATTTCCACATTTAGAAGCCCCTTTTTATGATTCACCTAAATACCCTAATTTTTCGTGTGTTAATATTAAGCCATTGATCTGGCGCCCGGAACACCCAAATATTTTTTTCTCAAAAATATTTATGATGACCTCCGTAATAAGTTTAGGTACCTTCACGTGTACTCACAACATTGTTTTGATGCCCATTTCCGCATTTACAATCCCCATTTTAAGAATCTCCCAAATTTTCCAAATGTTCGTGTGTATTAGCCCATGGATCTGGCGCCCGGAGCACCTCAATGTTTTTTGTCAAAAAACGTTATGAGGACCTCAGTATTGAGTTGGAGAATCTTCACGTATACTCACATAATTTTTTGACGCCCATTTCTATATTTACAAGCTCTTTTCAAGAATCGCCCAAATTCCCCAACCTTTAGTATGTATTAGCCCGTTGATATGGCGCCCGGTCAAAAAACTTAATGAAGACCTCCGTAAATAGTTGGGGAACCTTCACGTATACTCACATAATTTTTTACGCCCATTTCCATATTTACAAGCCCCTTTTGAAGAATCACCCAAATACTCCTATTTTTAGTATGTATTAGCCCATTGATCTGGTGCCCGGAACACCCAAAATGTTTTTCCCAAAAAAGTTTATGAGGACCTTCGTAATGAATTGGGGAACATTCACGTATAGTCACACTATTTTTTGACGCCCATTTCTGAATTTACAAGCACTTTTTAATAATCGCCTAAATTCCACAATTTTTCGTGTGTACTAGCTCATAGATGTGGTGCCCGGGGAACCCAAAAAAAAATCTCAAAAAAACTTTATGAGGACCTCCATAATGAGTTGGGGAACCTTCACGTATACTCACACCAATTTTTCGTGTGTATTAGCACATGGATTTGGCTCCCGTAGCGCCCAATTTTTTTTCCTCAAAAAATATTATGAGGACCTCAGTAATTAGTTGGGGAACTTTCACAATACTCACAATTTTTTATGCTTCTTTCGGCATTTACATGCCCCTTTTAAAGAATCGTCCCAATTGCCCAATTTTTCATGTGTATTAGCCCATGGATCTGGCGCACGGAGCACCCACAATTATTTTCTCAAAAAACTTTATGAGGACCTCCGTAATGAGTTGGGGAACCTTCACATATACTCACACCATTTTTTTTTATGCCCATTTCCGCATTTACAAGCTCCTTTTTAAAAATTGCCCAAATTCCCTGGATTTTCGTGTATATTAGCCCATTGAGCTGGCGCTAAGAGCACCCAAAACTTTTTTTCTCAAAAACTTTCTGATGACCTCTACAATGAGTTGGAGAACCTTCACGTATACTCACCTAATTTGTTTATGCCCATTTACACATTTACAAGCCCTTTTTTAAGAATCGTCCAAATTCCCCAATTTTTCGTATGTATTAGCCCATGGATCTGGCGCCTGGATAACCCACAATATTTTTCTCAAAAAACTTTATTAGGACCTCCGTAATGAGTAGGGGAACTTCACATATATACTCACACCATTTTTTTTACGTCCATTTCCGCATTTATTTTTCCCTTTTTAAGAATATCCCAATTTTTTGATTTTTAGTCTGTATTAGCCCATGGATCTAGCGCCCGGAGTACCCAAAATTGTTTTCTCAAAAAACTTTATGAGGACCTTCGTAATGAGTTGGGTAACCTTCAAGTATAGTCACACTATCATTTTGACACCCATTTCCGTATTTACAAGCCCTTTTTAATAACCGCACCCAAATTCTCCAATTTTTTGTATGTATTAATTAGCCCATGGATCGGGCGCCAGAAGCACCCAAATTTTTTTTCTCAGAAACTTTATGAGGAGCTCCGTAAAGAGTTAGGGAACCCTCACATATAATCACACCATTTTTACGCTCATTTTTGCATTTACAAGCCATTTTTTAAGAATCACCCTAATTCCCTGATTTTTCGTGTGTATTAGCCATGAATCTAGCGCTCGGAGCACCCAAAATATTTTTTCTCAAAAACTGTTATGATGACCTACGTACTAAGTTGGAAAACATTTACGTATACTCATACCATATTTTTTATTCCCATTTCCGCATTTACATGCCCCTTTTGAAAAACCGCTCAAATTTTCCAATTTTGTGTGTGTATTTGCCCATAGATCTGGCTCCCGGAGCACGCAAATGTGTTTTCTCAAAAAACTTTATATGGACCTCCGTAATGAGTTGGACAAACTTCGCGTATACTCACACTATTTTCTTTACGCCCATTTCTGCATATATATGCCCTTTTTTAAGAATCGTCCAAATTTCCCAATTTTTTGTGTGTATTATCCAATGGATCTGGCGCGCGGAGAACCAATATTTTTTCCGAAAAAACCTTAATGAGGACCTCTGTAATGAGTTTGGGAACCTTCACGTATACTCACACCATTTTCTTGATTCCCATTTTCGCATTTACAAGCCCCTTTTAAAGAATCGTCTGGATTCCCTAATTTTTCATGTGTATTAGCGCATGGACTTGGCAACAGGAGCACCCAAAACATTTTTCTGAATTTATTTTTATGAGGACCTCCGTAATGAGTTAGGGAACCTTCACGTATACTCACACCACTTTTTTGACGCTCATTTCCACATTGACAAACTTGTTTTTAAGAATCACCCAAATTTTAGATATTTCTTGTGTATCAGCCCATGGATCTGGCGCCCGGAGCACCTAAATTGTTTTCTTAAAAACCTTTATGAGGACCTCCGTAATGAGTTAGGAAACCTTTACGTATACTCAAACCATTTTTACGCCCATATTCGCATTTACTAGCACACTTTTAAGAATCGCCCAAATTCCTTAATTTTTCGTGAGTATTAGCCCATGGAGTTGGCGCCCGAAGCACCAAAAAGATTTTCTAAAAACCTTTATTAGGAAGTCCGTAATGAGTTTGGGAACCTCCATGTATACTCACACTATTTTTTTTACTCTCATTTTCGCATTTACAAGCCCCTCTTACAGAATCGCTAGAATTCCCTAATTTTTCGTGTGTATTAGCCCATGGATATGACATCTGGAGCACCCAAAATATTTTTCTAATTTTTTTTATAAAGACCTCCATAATGAGTTGGGGAACCTATACGTATACTAACACCATTTTATTGTCGCCCATTTCCACATTTACAAGCCCTTTCTTAAGAATCGCCCAAATTCCTCATTTTTTCGTGTGTATTAGCCCATGGATTTGGCACCCAGAGCACCCAAAAATTCATTCTCAAAAAACACTATGAGGACCTCTATAATGAGTTGGAAAACCTTCACATATACTTACACAAGTTCTTTACGCCCATTTACACATTTATAAACCCTTTTTAAGAATCGTCCAAATTCCTCAATTTTTCGAGTGTATTAGCTCATGGATTTAGTGCCCAGAGCACCCAAAGTATTTTTCTCTAAAATTTTATGTGGACCTCCGTAATGAGTTGGGGAACCTTCACGTATACTCACACCATTTTTATGCTTATTTCCACATTTAAAAGCCCCTTTATAAGAATAGCCTAAATTTACCGATTTTTTGTGTGTAATAGCCCATAAATTTAACAGGCAGAGCATCCAAATTGTTTTCTCAAAAAATGTTATGAGGACCTACGTAGTAAGTTGGAAAACCTTCACATATACTCATACCATTTTTTTATTCCCATTTCCGCATTTACAACCCCCTTTTTAAAAACCGCTTAAATTTTCTGATTTTTCGTATGTATAAGTCCATGGATCTGGCACTCGGAACACCAAAATTATTTTTTCTCAAAAAGCCTTATATGGACCTCCGTAATGAGTTGGGAAACATCGCGTATACTCACACTATTTTTTGGCGCCCTTTTTCGTATTTACGAACCCCTTTTTAAGAATCGCCCATATTCCTCGATTTTTTGTGTGTATTAGCCCATGGATCTAGCGTCCGGAGCACCGATTTTTTTTCTACAAAACCTTTATGAGGACGTCCGTAATAAGTTTGGGAACCTTCACGTAAACTCACATAATTTTTTTGACGCCCATTTCCGCAGTTACAAGCCCCATATAAAGAATCACCCGAATTCCCTGATTGTTCGTGTGTATTAGCCCATGGATCTGACACCCGAAGCACCCAAAACATTTTTCTAATTTTTTTTATAAGGACCTCCGTAATGAGTTGGGGAACCTCACGTATAGTCACACTATTCTTTAGACGCCTATTTCTGCATTTACAAGCCCCTTTTAAAGAATCGCCCAAATTCTCGATTTTTCGTGTGTATTAAATGACCATTGATCTGGCGCCCGGAACACCCAAAATTATTTTTTCTCAAAAAACTTTATGAGGACCTCCATAATGAGTTAAGAAATCTTTACATATACTCACACCATTTGTTTGACGTCTATTTCCGTATTTACAATCCTTTTTTAAGAATCCCTCAAATTCCTTAATTTTTCGTGAGTATTAGCCAATGAATCAGGAGCTCGGAGTACACATTTTTTTTTTATAAAAACATTATGAGGACCTCCGTAATGAGTTTGGGAACCTTCATGTACTCACAATATTTTTTTGACGCCAATTTTCGCATTTACAAGCCCCTTTTAAAGAATCGTCCGAATTCCCCTATTTTTCGTGTGTATTAGCCTATTTGGCACCCGGAGCACCCAAAATATTATTCTAATTTTTTTTTATAACAACCTCTGTAATGAGTTGGGGAACCTTCACGTATACTCACACTATTTTTTTGACGCCCATTTCCGCATTTACAAGCCTTTTTTTAAGAATCACCAAATTCTCTGATTTTTCGTATGTACTAATCTATGGAACTGGCTCCCAGAGAACCTAAATTTTTTTCTCAAAAAACTTTATGAGGACCTCCGTAATGAGTTGAAGAACATTCATGTATACTCACACCATCTTTTAACGCCTATTTCCGCATTTCCAAGACCCTTTTAGAAATCGCCCGAATTTCTAAATTTTTCGTATGTATTAGACCATGTATCTAGAGCCTGGAGCACCCCAAACTGTTTTGTAATAAAACTTTATGAGGACCTCTTTAATGAGTTGGGAAACCTTTACGTATACTCACACCATTTTTTTACGCCCATTTCCGTATATACAAGCCCTTTTTAAAAATCGCCCAAATTCCTTAATTTTTTCTTTGTATTACCCAAAGATCTGGCGCCCGGAGCATCCAAATTTCATTACAAAAATAACTTTATGAGGACCTCCATAATGAGTTGGGGAACCTTCGCGTATACTCACACCATTTTTTGACGCCCATTTCTGCATTTACAAGACCTTTTTTTAAAATCGCTCAAATTCCCTCATTTTTCCTCTGAATTATCCAAGCTAGCACCCAAAATAATTTTCTCATAAACTTTATGAGAACCTACGTAATGAGTTGTGGAGTCTTCACGTATACACACACCATTTTTATGATGTCCATTTCCGCATTTACAATCCCCTTCTTAAGAATTGCCCAAATTTCCTATTTTTTCATGTGTATTAGCCCTCGGATCTGGCGCCCAGAGCCCTAAATTTTTTTCTCAACAAAATTTATAAGGTCCTCCATAATGAGTTGGCAACCTTATGTATACTCAAACCAATTTTTTACGCCCATTTCTGCATTTACATGCCTTTTTTTATGAATCGCCCAAATTCTCTGATTTTTCGTGTGTATTAGCCCATGGATCTGGTCTGAAGCGTCCAAAATTATTTTCTAAAAAAAACCTTATAAGGACCTCCGTAATGAGTTAGGGAACCTTCATGTACACTCACACCTTTTTTTTATGCGCAATTCCGCATTTACAAGTCTCTTTTTAAGAATCACACAACTTTCTCGATTTTTCGTGTGTATTAGCCCATTGATCTGGCGAACGGAGCACCCAATTTTTTTTTCTGAAAAAACATTTTGAGGACCGCTGTAATGAGTTGGGGAAGTTTAACGTATACTCACATCATTTTTTACGCCAATTTCAGCATTTACAAGCCCTTTTTAAGAATCTCCCGAGTTCCCAATTTTTCGTTTGTATATGCCCATGGATCTGACGCTTAGAGCACCCCAAAAAAGATTCTCAAAAAATTTTATGAGGACCTCCGTAATAAGTAGAGGAACCTTCACGTATACTCATACCATTTTTTAGACGACCATTTCCGCATTTACAAGCCCTTTTTTAAGAATCGCCAAAATTCATTGATTTTTCGTGTGAATTAACCCATAGATCTGCCTCCTGGAGTACCCAAAAAAAAAATCTCAAAAAACTTTACAAGAACCTCCGTAATGAGTTGGTGAACCTTCACGTATAATCATACCATTTTTTTTACGTTTATTTTCGCATTTACAAGCCCCTTTTTATTAATCTCTCAAATTCTCCAATTTTTTATGTGTATTAGCCCCATAAATATGGCGCCCAGAGCACCCAATAAAATTTTCTTAAAAAACTTTATGAGGACTTTAGTAATGAGTTGGGGAACCTTCACGTATACACACTATTTTTTTTATGACCGTTTCCATATTTACAAGCCTTTTTTTAATAATCGCTCAAATTCCCTGATTTTACGTGTGTATTAGCCCATGGACTTGTCGCCAGAGCCTCCAATTTTTTTTTCTCAAAAACCTTTATGAGGACCTCCGTAATGAGTTGGTAAACCTTCATGTATTCTCACACCATTTTTTACGATCATTTTCGCATTTACAAGCCCCTTTTTAAGAATCGCTCAAATTTCTCAATTTTCCATGTGTATTAGCCCGTGGAAAATTTAGCCCGGGGAACCCAAATATTATTTTCTCAAAAAACTTTTTGAGGACATCTGTAATGAGTTACAGAACCTTCACGTATACTCACATTATTTTTTTGACGCCCATTTTTGCATTTACAATCCTTTTTTTTTTAAATCCCCCAAATTCTCTGATTTTTGGTATGTATTAACCCATGGATCTGGTTCCCAAAGCACCCAAAAATTGTTTTCTCAAAAAACTTTATAAATACCTCCGTAATGAGTTGGGGAACCTTCACGTATACTCAGACCATTTTTTTTATGCACATTTCCAAATTTACAAGCCCCTTTTAATCAATCACCCAAATTCTCCAAATTTTCGTGTGTATTATAGTCCATGGATCTGACGACCAGAGCACCCAAAATATTTTTCTCAAAAAACATAATGAGGACCTCCGTAATCAGTTGAGGAACCTTCACGTATACTCACACCAGTTTTTTGACGCCTATTTTCACATATACTAACCCCTTTTCAGAATCGCTCAAATTCCCCAATTTTTCGTGTGTATTAACACATGGATCCGTCGCCCAAATCACCCAAAATGTTTTTCAGAATTTTTTTTTATGAGGATCTCGATAATGAGACGGGGAACCTTTACGTATACTCACAACATTTTTTTTATGCCCATTTCTGCATTTACAAGCCTCTTTTTTCAGAATCGCCCAAATTCCCTAATTTTTCGTGTGTATTAGCCCATGGATCTGGCGCCCAAATCACCCAAAATATTTTTCCGAAAAAACTTTATGAGGATCTTGGTAATGAGACGGGGAACCTTCACGTATACTCACAATATTTTTTTGATGCCCATTTCTGCATTTACAAGCCTCCTTTTTCATAATCGCCCAAATTCCCCAATTTTTCGTGTGTATTAGCCCAAGGATCTGACGCCCGAAGCACCCAAAATTATTTTTCTCAAAAAACTTTATTTGGACATCTTCGATGAGTTGGGTAACCTTCATATATATCCTCACACCATTTTATTGACGCCCATTTCCGCATTTACAAGCCTCTTTTTAAGAATCGCCCAAATTTTCTAATTTTTTGTGTGTGAAGATAAGCCCATGGATCTGGTGCCCGAAGCACCCAAAAAAGTTTTTTCTTAAAAAACTTTATAAGGACCTCCGTAATGAGTTGGGTAACCTTAACGTATACTTACACAATTTTTTTACGACCATTTTTGCATTTACAAGCACCATTTTAAGAATCGCCCAAATTCCCTGATTTTTCGTGTGTATGAGCCCATTGATCTTGCGCCAGGAGAACCCAATTTTTTTTTATCAAAAAATGTTATGATGACCTTCATAATGATTTGGAAACCTTCAAGTATACTCGCATCATTTTTTGACTCCCATTTCCACATTTACAAGCTCTTTTTTAAGAATTTCTCAAAATCCTCAATTTTCATGTGTATTAACCCATGGATCTGACTCCCGAAGAACCCAAACTTTTTTTCTCAAAAAATATTATGAGGACATCCGTAATGATTTGGGGAACCTTAACGTATACTCACACCATTTTTTTATCCCCATTTTCATATTTACAATCCCATTTTAAAGAATTGCCCAAATGCCCCAATTTTTTGTGTGTATTAGCCCATGGATATGGTGTCCGGAGCACCCACAAATTTGTTCTCAATAAATTTTATGAGGACCTACGTAATGAGTTGGGGAACCTTCACGTATACTCATACCATTTTTTTGTCGCCCATTTCCGCATTTACGAGCACCTTTTTAAGAATCGCCAAAATTACCCAATTTTTTGTGTGTATTAGCCCATGGATTTGGCGCCCGGAGCACCCAAATAGTTTTTCTTAAAAAACTTTATGAGGACCTCCTTAATGAGTTAGGGAACGTTCACGTATACTCACACTATTTTTTTTACCCCGATTTCTGCTTTTACAAGCCTTTTTTTAAGAATCGTTCAACTTCCCCAATTTTTCGTGTGTATTAACCAATGGATTAGGCGCTCGAAGCATCGAAACATCTTTCCTCAAAAAACTTTATGAGGACCTTCGTAATGAGCTGGAAAACCTTCATGTAAACTCACACAATTTTTTTGTCGCCCATTTCCTTATTTAAAAGCCCTTTTTAAAAAATCTCCCAAATTTTCCTATTTTTCATTTGTATTAGCCCATGGATCTGGCGCCCAAAGCACCCTAAAGTTTTTGCTCAAACAATTTTATGAGGACCTCCGTAATGAGTTGGAAAACCTTCACATATACTCACACCATTTTTTTGACACCCATTTCCGCATTTAAAAGCCCATTTTTAAGAATCACCCAAATTCCAAATTTTTTGTGTGTATTAGCCGAAGGATCTGGCGCCCGAAGCACCCAGTTTTTTTCTTAAAAAAATTTATGAGGACCTCCGTAACGTATTGGGGAACCTTCACGTATACTCACACCAATTTTTTGACGCCCATTTGCGTATTTAGAAGCCCCTTTTTAAGAATCACCCAAATTCTCTAATTTTTTGTGTGTATTAACCCATGAATCTGGCGCCCGAATCACACAATTTGTTTTCTCAAAAAACTTAATGAGGACCTCCATAATGAGTTGGAAACCTTCACGTACACTCACACCATTTTTTTGACGCACAATTTCATATTTAAAAGCCCATCTTTAAGAATCATCCAAATTCCCCAATTTTTCATGTGTTAATCCCATGGATTTGGCACCCGGAGCAACCTTAATTTTTTTCTCAGACAACTTAATGAGGACCTGTATAATGAGTTGGGGAACCTTCAAGTATACTCACATTATTTTTTTGACGCACATTTACAAGCGTCTTTTTAAGAATCACTCAAATTTCCCAATTTTTCGTGTGTATTAGCCCATGGATCTGGCACATAGAGCACCACAAATTTTTTTCTCAAAAAACTTTATGAGGACCTTTGTAATGAGTTGGGGAACCTTCACGTATAATCACACCATTTTTTTGACGCCTATTTTCGCTTTTACAAGCCCATTTTTAAGAAGCACCCAAATTCCCCAACTTTTTGTGTGTATTAGCCCATAGATCTGACGCCTGCAGAACCTTAACTTTTTTTTAAAAAAACTTTATGAGGCCATCCGTAATGAATTGAGGAACCTTCACGTATATTCACAAAATTTTTTGATGCCCATTTTCACATTTACAAGCCTTTTTTAAAGAATTATCCAAATTCCCTAATTTTTCGTGTGTACCCATGAATCTGATGCACGGAGCACCATAAATTTTTTCTTCAAAAAAACATTATGAGGACCTCCTAATGAGTTGGGGAACCTTCACGTATACACACACCATTTTTTGTCGCACATTACCGCATTTACAAGCTCATTTTTAAGAATCTCCCAAATTCCCTAATTTTTCGTGTATTAGCCTATGGAACTGGTGCCCGGAGAACCCAATTTTTTTTTCTTAAAGTAATTTATAAGGACTTCCATAATGTGTTGTGGAACCATTACGTATACTCGCACCATTTTTTGACAGTCATTTCCACATTTACAAGCCCCTTTTTAAGAAAATAGCCCAAATTCCCCAATTTTTTGTGTATTAGCCCATGGATGTGGCGTCCAGAGCACCCAAAATTATTTTCTCAAAAAACTCAATGAGTAGTTCCTTAATGATTTGGGGAACCTTCACGTATACTCAAACCATTTTTTTCCCGCATTTACAAGTCCTTTTTTAAGAATCACCCAAATTCTCTGATTTTTTGTGTGTCTAAGCCCATGGATCTGGCGCCCGGAGCACCCTAAATTTTTTTCTTAAAAAACTTTATGAGGACCTCCGTAGTGAGTTGGGGAAACTTCACGTATACTCACACCATGTTTTGGCATCAATTTCCGCTTTTACAAGCCTCATTTTAAGAATCACCTTAATTCCTCGATATTTTGTGTGAATTGGCCCATGGATCTGGCGCCCAGAGCACTCAAATTTGTTTTCTTAAAAAACTTTATAAGGACCTCCGTAATGAGTTGGAAAACCTTCACAAATACTCACACCATTTTTTGACACCCGTTTGAAGAAAAACAATCACGAAGCTTCGTTTCTCTCCTTTTAAGCGAGCTGATCCACAAGAAAGGTGGAAGGATTCGAACCTATGGCCGGCCTGTCCCTGACTTTCTGGGTTGGGTGGTCGGGTTAGCTAAGGGAAAAAGACCTAGCCCAACTTTCTTTTCGAGCCATCAATAACTGCCAGCTTTCAACGGGTCCGGCTATCCTTTCACCGGTCGGGGGCTCCAAAAAAATTTCAAACAAAGAATTTTAATTTCTAAATCGAAAGATTCTTTTCTTTCAACCCCTATTTATATTTTGACCAAAATCAAAATCTTTCTTTGAATTTTTAGTCATTCTATTCATTCAGGGAAAAAAATGATAATCCGAGGATTCTAACACCAAGGGATAAGAGCTGATTGCTGACGATGACTTGGTGAAGGGAATCTATGAGAGAAGCTTTATTTTTTCAAATTCATTTCCTTACAGTCAAGAAGCGGAACGCCCCTTCCCGCATTTACAAGCCCCCTTTTAAGAATCGCCTAAATTCCCAGATTTTTTGTGTGTATTAACCCATGGATCTGGCGCCCTGAGCACCCAAAATTATTTTCTCAAAAAACTTTAGGAAGGTCCTCTGTAATGAGTTGGGAAACCTTTACGTATACTCATATCATTTTTTTCGCAATTTCCGCATTTACAAGCCCCTTTTTAAGAATCGCCCAAATTCTCGAATTTCGTGTGTATTAACCTATGGATCTGGCGTTAGGAGCATCCTAAATTTTTTTCTCAAAAACTTTATATGGACTTACGTAATGAGTTGGGTAACATTCACATAAACTCACTCCATTATTTTAAGCCTATTTCCGCAGTACAAGCCCATTTTTTAAAATAGCCCAAATTCCCCAATTTTTCGTGTATATTAGCCTATGGATCTGGCACCTGGAGCACCAAAAATTATTTTCTCAAAAAACTTAATGAGGACCTTCGTAATGAGTTAGGGATCCTTTACGTATACTCACACTATTTTTTTAACGCTCATTTCCACATTTTCAAGTTTCTTTTTAAGAATCTCCCAAATTCATCGATTTTCCGCGTGTATTAGCCCATGGATCTAGCGCCTGGAACACCCAATATTGTTTTTTCAAAGACTTTATGAGGACCTCCGTAGTGAGTTGGGGAACATTCACGTATACTCACACCATTTTTTTTATGCCTATTTCCGCATTTACAATACCTTTTTTAAGAATCGCCCAAATTCCTCAATTTTCCGTATGTATTAGATCATGGATATGGCTCCCAGAGCACCCAAATTTTTTTCTCAAAAAACTTTATGAGGACTTACGTAATGAGTTAGGAAACCTTCACGTATACTAATACCATTTTTATGCCCATTTCCACATTTACAAATCTCTTTTTAAGAATTGTCTAATTTTCCTTATTTTTCTTGTGTATTAGCCCATGGATCTGGCGCCCGGAGCACTCAATTTTTTTTCTCAAAATACATGATGTGGACCTTCGTAATGAGTTAGGGAACCTTCACGTATACTCATACCATTTTTATGTCAATTTCTGCATTTACAAGCTTCTTTTTAAAAATTGCCCAAATTCCCCAATTTTTTTGTGTGTATAAGCCCATGGATCTGGCGCCCGAAGCCCCTTAATTTTTTTTTCTTAAAAGACTTTATGAGGACCTCCGTTGACAGTTGGGGAACCTTCACGTATAGTCACACCATTTTTTTAGACCCATTTCCATATTTACAAGCCAGTTTTTAAGAATCGCCCAAATTCCTCAATTTTTCGTGTGTATTAACCCATGGATCTGGCCGCCTAGAGCACCCAAACAAATTTTCTCAAAATTTTTTAATATGACCTCTGTAATGAGTTGGGGACCCTGCAAAAATACTCACACCATTTTTTTGACGACCAATTTCGCATTTACAAGCCCATTTTAAGAATAGCCCAAATTCGAGATTTTACGTGTGTATTAGCCCATGGATCTAGCGCCCAGGGCACCCAAAATTATTTTCTCAAAAAACTTTATGAGGATCTCCGTAATGAGTTAGGGAATCTCCACCTATACTCACACCAATATTTTACACCATTTCCGCATTTACAAGCTCATTTTAATGAATCACCAAATTCCCTGATTTTTGTGTATATTAACCTATGGATCTGGCGTTAGGAGCACCCTAAATTGTTTTCTCAAAAAATATTTTGAGGATCTCTGTAAAGAGTTGGGTAACCTTCACATATACTCACTCCATTTTTTTATGCTCATTACCGCATTTACAAGCCCATTTTTAAGAATAGCCTTAATTCCACGATTTTTCGTGCGTATTAGCTCATGGATCTGGCGCCTGGAGCACCCAAAATATTTTTCTCAAAAACTTTATTAAAACCTCCGTAATGAGTTAGGGAACCTTTATGTATACTCACATAATTTTTTTAACGCCCATTTCCGCATTTACAAACCCCTTTTTTTAGAATCGCTAAAATTTCTCAATTTTTCGTGTGTATTAGCCCATGTATGTAGAGCTTGGAGCACCCAAAAAAATATTTCTCAAAAAACTTTAGGAGGACCTCTGTAATGAGTTGGGGAACCTTCACGTATACTCACACCATTTTTTTGACCCCCATTTCCTCATTTACAACCCCTTTTTAAGAATCGTCCAAATTTTCCGATTTTGTGTATGTATTAGATCATGGATATGGCTCTCAGAGCACCCAAAAGTTTTTTCTCAAAAGACTTGATGAGGACCTACGTAATAAGTTGGGGAACCTTCACGTATACTCACACAATTTATTTGATATCTATTTCTGCATTTACAAACCACTATTTAAGAATCGCCCAAATTCTCTAATTTTTCGTGTGTATTAGCCAAAGGATATGGAGCCCAGAGCACTCAAATATTGTTTTCTCAAAATAATTGATGATGACCTCCGTAATGAAATGGGAAATCTTCACATATACTCACACTATTGTTTTACGCCCATTTCTGCATTTACAAGCCTTTTTTAAGAATCGCCCAAATTCTCCAATTTTTCGTGTGAATAAGCCCATGGATCTGGCGCCTGGAGCTCCCAAAAAAAAATTCTCAAAAAACTTTATGACGACCTCCGTAATGAGTTGGGGAACCTTTACGTATACTCACACTACTTTTTGACACTTATTTACGCATTTACAGGCCCTTTTTAAGAATCACCCAAATTCCTTAATTTTTCGTGTGTATTAGCCTAAGGATCTGGTGCCCGGAGCACCTAATTTTTTTTCTCAAAATACTTTATGAGGACCTCTGTAATGAGTTGGGGAACCTTCACGTATTCTCACACAATTTTTTTGACGTTCATTTTCGCATTTACAAGCCCCCTTTTAAAAATCGCTCAAATTCCCCAATTTTTTGTGTGTATTAGCCCATGGATCTGGCGCCCATAACACCCAAAGTATTTTTATCAAAAAGCTTTATGAGGACCTCTGTAATGAGTTGGAGAACCTTCACGTATACTCACACCATTGTTTGACACCTATTTCCGCATTTACAAGCCCTTTTTTATCATTCGTCAAATTTCCCAATTTTTCGTGTGTATTAGCCATGGATTTGGCGCCCAGAGCACCCAACATTATTTTCTCAAAAAACTTTATAAGGACTTCCGTAATGAGTTGGGGAACCTTCACGTATACTCACACTATTTTTTTTACGCTCATTTCCGCATTTACAATCCCCTTTTTAAGAATCGCCCCAATTTCCCTATTTTTCATGTGTATTTGCTCATGGATCTGATGCTTGGAGCACTCAAAAAATATTTCTCAAAAATATTTATGAGGACCTCCGTAATGAGTTGGGGAACTTTCACGTATACTTACACCATTTTTTTTACGACCATTTTCGCATTTACAAGTACCTTTTTAAGAATCGCCCAAATTCCTCAATTTTTTATGTGTGGCTATGGATGTAGCATCCGGAGCACCCAAATTTTTTTTCTCAAAAAATTTAATGAAAACCTCTGTAATAATTTGGGGAACCTTCACGTATAATCACACCATTTGTTTAACGCCCATTTCCCACTTTACAAGTCCCTTTTTAAGAATCTGCAAAATTCCCCAATTTTTTGTGTGTATTAGCCCATGGATCTGATGCTCTCAAAAAAGTTTATGAGGACCTCAGTAATGAGTTGGGTAACCTTCACGTATACTCACACCATTTTTACTCCAATTTCCACACTAACATGCCCATCTTAAAGAATCACCCAAATTTCTCAATATTTTGTGTGTATTAGCCCATAGATTTGACGCCCGGAGCACCCAAAAAAGATTCTCAAAAAACTTTATGAGGACCTCCGTCCTCCGTAATGAGTTGAAGAACCTTCACGTATACTCACACCATTTTTTTTGTCGCCCAGTTCCACATTTACAATCCCTTTTTTAAGAATTGCCAAAATGCAACGATTTTTCATGTGTATTAGACCATGGATTTGGCGCCCATAGCACCCAATTTTTTTTATCAAAAAATAATATAAGGACTTCCGTAATGAGTTGGAGAACCTTCACGTATACTCACACCATTTTTATTATGCTCATTTCCGCATATCCAAGCCCCTTTTTAAGAATCACCCAAAATTCTTCAATTTTTCGTATGTATTAGCCCGTGGATATGGCGTGGGAGCACCCAAACTTTTTTTTCTCAAAATACTTTATGAGGAACTTCTTAATGAGTTGGAAAACTTTCACGTATACTCACGCCATTTTTTTTATGCCCATTTCCACATTTACAAGCCCCTTTTAAAGAATCGCCAAATTTCTTGATTTTTGTGTGTTATGCCTATGGATCTGGCGCCCGGAGTACCCAAAATATTTTTCTCAAAAAACTTTATGAGGCCTTCCGTAATGAGTTGGGGAACCTTCATATATACTCACATCATTTTTTACATCATTTCCGTATTTATTAGCTCCTTTTTAAGAATCGCCCAAATTCACTGATTTTTCATGTGTATTAGCCCATGAATCTGGCGCCCGGAGCACCCAAATTTTTTTCTCAATAAACTTTATGAGGACCTCCGTAATGAGTTGGGGAACCTTCACGTAAATTCAAACCATTTTTTTGACTCCCATTTTCGCATTTACAAGCCCCTTTTTAAGAATTGCCAAATTCCTCGATTTTTCATGTGTTTGCCCATGGATCTGGCGCCCGAAGCACCCAAATTTTTTTTCCTCAAAAAACTTTATGAGGACCTCCGTAATGAGTTGGGAAACCTTCACGTATACTCATACCATTTTTTTGACACCCATTTCCGCATTTACAAGCCTTTTTTTAAGAATTGCCCAAATTCTTCAATTTTTCATGTGTATTAGCCAATGGATCTGGCCCCTAGAGCACCCAAAAAAAATAATCTCAAAAAACTTTATGAGGACCTCCATAATGAGTTGGGGAACCTTCACTTATACTCACACAATATTTTTTGCACTCATTTCCGCATTTACAAGCCCCTTTTTAAGAATCACCCAAATTTCTCAATTTTTCGTGTGAATGGATCAGGCGCCAGAGCACCCAAAAAAAATTTCTCAAAAAACTTTATGAGGACCTCCGTAATTAGTTGGGGAACCTTCACGTATACTCACACCATTTTCTTATTGCCCATTTCCACATTTACAAGCCATTTTTTAAGAATCGCCCAAATTTCCCAATTTTTTTGTGTGTATTAACCCATGGATCTAGCGCTTGCAGACCCCAAAAGTTTTATCTCAAAAAACTTTATGAGGACCTCCGTAATGAGTTGGGGAATCTTCACATATATTCACACCATTTTTAATGCCCATTTCCGCATTTACAAGTCCTTTCTTAAGAATCGCCCAAATTCCCCGATTTTTCATGTGTTAGCCCATGGATCTAGCGCACGGAGCACCTAAAAAAAATTTCTCAAAAAACTTTATGAGGACTTGATTAATAAGTTGGGGAACATTCACGTATACTCACCCATTTTTTTAACGCTCATTTCCGCATTTACAAGCCTTTTTTTAAGAATCGCCCAAATTATCCGATTTTTCGTGTGTATTAGCTCATGGATCTGGCTTCCGGAGCACCCAATTTTTTTTTATCAAAAATATTTATGAGGACCTCCGTAATGATTTGAGTAACCTTCACATATAATCACACTATTTTTAACGCTCATTTCAACATTTATAAGCTATTTTTTAAGAATCGCCTAATTAAACATTTTTTATTCAAGTTTTTTTGTAACGTGAATAACTTAACCACTTAAACTATATCACCTTCTTTAATTATACACATCAACTTTAATAACACATAAAATCTTAGATGTGTTTAAAAAAAATGATGATGTACATGATTAAAAAATAGTAACACTCATAAGAGTTTTTCAAAATTTGAAGCAGAAGTTAACTAATATGTTCATACTTTGTTGTATACTTTGGCACTTAATTAAATAAATTATAATTTAATTATCTAAATGAAATACTTACGATGAATTTAAGATATTATTGATGCATTTTAGAAAAATAAAATATACTGATGATATATCATGCATGTAATTCTTTATTAATTAAATAAAACATAGTGGATTTTTTTGGATCTCATTCTTAATAGGACCTAAATTAAAAATAAAATAAAAATGAGCCACTGATTTTTAATAGGTATCTAGCTTTAGGTCTTTTGATCTGTCATCACTATTGTCTTTATTCCTAATTTTTTGGACTTATAATAAGTCTAGAAAAGATCGTGATAAAATAACGTCAAGTTTGATAGAATAAAATAAAATATCCATGATAAAGTTTGAAAATAAATTTATATTGTACAATGAAAAATATATTATTTTTTTTAGAATAAATTTATATTTTAAATCAAATAACATATAAATTTAATTTCACACATTATCTTACGAACCAAACGACCTATTATTATTATTACATTCCACGTGTACTTTTTCGAATCTTATCTTGTTTTTGCTACATAAAATATTTGGAGTTTGTTATTTATGTCTATAAACAAGTGGGAAAAAAATGTCAATAAACAAGTGTATTTTTTAAAACGGAAGTACGGATCCTTATCAACAAAGATTAATTAAGATAGCAAACCTAAAATACGTACGTAATTTTCCTTCTTCTAAAGTATGCAGTCTAATAAATAATTTTTCTGTTTTAGTTTATTTATCTAATTTTAACTTGATATAGAATTTAATAAAGTAAAAAAGACTTTTGAATCTTGTGATCTTAAACTAAAGATGTACCGAATGTCCTTTAGTTTTGGTCTTAAATATATCATAGGAAAAAAATAGAATTAAAGAGCTGTCAAAAAAGCATGAAATATATTCTTTTTGAAACGATGAAAATATATACGGTATACATATAACAACAACGAACCAATTCATAATATATAAATATGATATTGACACAGTAATGTATATCCGTAATTTCTGAGACACACAAATAGTATGAAACAAAGTTGCTGCTTTTAGGTCTATGACAACATATATATATATATATCAACAATTATGTAAAACTCCTAATTTTATTGGGAAAATTACGCGTATAAGCAAATATATACTAGTTAATTACTTAATATAGCTATAATTTATCTTAATTTCAATTCTCAGCTTACTTTTAGCTATAATTACACAGTTCAGCTTTTTAGTTTTGTATAATTCGTGCATTTGTATAATATAATTTGTATAACTTTTGTATAATTCAGAATTTGTATAATATAATTTGTATAACTATTTGCACTTCTGATGTTTGTAATTGTATAAATTCGTTATTTAGAGTTTATACAAAAAAAATAACTTAATTATACAAATGTACCCGCGAATTATACAAACCTGCGAATTATACAAATCCGTGAATTATTCAAATGAGGCAGCTTAAACTATAGTTATAACCAGTAAATATATAAACTATAGTTATGGAGCATAATTAAATTTATTATAGTGGCTATTTGTGAAAGTTCCTCAATTTTATTTGCTAATTTTTTTTCAAAATGGGCCTTCCCGGGCGAAATCCTGATTTAGTCGGATAATACAGAAATCGAATGCAGGTGGAAAATCTAAAAAAAAACCCATATAAACTAGAAAAGGAATGGAGGGAGGGTAGGGCCTAGGGGTACAAGAGGGAATGGAGGGAGGGTAGGGCCTAGGGGTACAAGAGGGAATGGAGGGAGGGTAGGGCCTAGGGGTCAAGAGGGAATGGAGGGAGGGTAGGGCCTAGGGGTACAAGAGGGAATGGAGGGAGGGTAGGGCCTAGGGGTACAAGAGGGAATGGAGGGAGGGTAGGGCCTAGG
>JAJOOS010008832.1:0-30637 GCA_029582725.1 Solanum chiquidenum
TGGACTCCTTGAAAGAAATATTGATCAAGGATCAAGGGTCACCATACCTTTGTTAAGATTCCCCAAGAAAATTGATGAAGACACCACCTTCAAACCAAGCCCTAGCTCCAAGTTCTTGACCTTCTTAAATGGAGGATTGTAGAGAGGAAATGTTTGAGAGGAGTTAGGTTCTTTTTAATTCTAATTGGAGTGACTTAAAATGGAAGAATTTTGGTCTAAAAGGGTCTTATAGTTGCTAGGAAAGGAAAAGAATAGCATAGGGTCAATTTTGGAAAAGGACTAGGGACCCATAAAGTCTTGACTTAAAATTGTGCCCCTTCCCGTCGCCCTTTGTTGCAGCCTGACAGGGCTTTAATATTTCGGGCATAACTTTTTACTCCAAGGTCGGAATTGGGAAAACTCGGCGGCGTTGGAAATAGGACTCAAAGACCTTTCATAGGATAGGTAATGTCCCACCTAATTCGTTTTTAGCTAAAAGATATGATCAATTAAAGTTTACCCTCACACCTAACTTAAAACTAAAAAAAATTGTTTTTAGGGGACTGTTTTGAGGGTCTCGGTTCTAAATGATTTCATGACCTAGCTTAAGGTCTTGCTAGCTTATAAAGGTGATTAATCAACTAGCTAATCAACCCCTTAAGCCCTTAAACAACACTCCAAACTTCAACGACAAGACCCTTACAACTTACTAGTTCAAATGACTAGTTTCCGGACGTCACGGTCGTTTCTTGACGTTTGAACTCAAATCTCTTTAATCTAAACTTCAAAGGCCATTTCTCATCATTTCATTAAGTTCTCGACTCCAAACTCACATATGAGGCTCTAGTTTCACTCTATCATTTTTCGAGTCGTTACAATGATCCCAAGGGGGAGATATTGTAACACCTCAAAACCAAGACCCAATTTTTTTATTTTAGAAATATACCTGAAGCAGTGAACCACGGCAGGGTTCACTGTCCGTGATAGGGTCCACGGTCCGTAGACCTGCCCGTGGTCTTGACGTGGAAGTCACCAAACCCAAACATCAGACCACGAGCACCTTCACGGTCCGTGGTCTTGATGACGGGCCATGGTGGCGCGTCAAGGTAGTAAACCTCCCTAGCCAGACCCTTAGAGCCCCACGCCTAAGTGAGGACCACGAGGACCTTCACACGGCCCGTGGGGGCGTTCGTGGAGCATTACCAGTAAGTCCCCTAGCCAATTTCTCCAGACCAGAGCCCAAGTGGAGACCACAGACACTTTCACGGTCCGTGGTACTTCACACGGGCGGTGGTAGGGCTCGTGGACTCAGACCCTCAGCTAGTAGTCAACAAGTCCAGACAACGACCGAATTCATGGTCCGTGGTCCCTTTCATGGTCCGTGAAGATGGCCGTGGTCACGCTGTCTGCAGTTTAAGTCAGGGTTATTTCGGTCTTTTCCTTATTCGTTGGACACCTAAACTTCGTTGTTTTAACCTTAAATTTCGTGGTTTTAGTCAGTTTAAGCCTAGAAACATAACTAGAACTTACCCAAGTAAGATCTTTAATAAAAACTTAGAAAATTAGAAGCGAAATGAGAGAAAGAGGCGACCAACCCTAAGTTCAAGAACGCAACAAGTTTCCTCCAGTTCCAGCCTCGAAATCGAAAGATTTCTCCATGGAAATCATCACCAGGTATGTGGGATTTCACTAGTGGGTTCCTTTCACCCATTAGGTCCCTAGTTTTCGGTCAGTTTCTTGATTCCCTTATTATGACTAGACCTAGGGTTTCTTGAATGTTAGAATTATTGGGTTCTTAGCTGTTAGAATGATCCAAATTAGATTAGTATGTTAATATTCAGTTTATTGCATGAATTCCCGAACCCTAGGTATGTATTTCTTAATTCTTGAATTACACATGCTAGGTCAGATATTTTAATTATTCAGTTATACATGCCTCAGTTATTAATGCATCAATATCAGTTTAATTGTTGCATACCCAGTTTGCCTGTCCAATATGTGCTATCCAGTAACTTACATAAATTCAGTCATAATGTTTTAATCACTTGATCCATTGGGAGTAGCATAATACCGAGTTGGACTAGGGTTCAGCGTACCGAAATAGTGCCAGAACTACTAGCCACGTAGGTTGTAAGTACCTTCTATGGGCATCACTTCAGTGATCACGTTAGCATGCCTCTATACCTCTGGAAGGGTATATTGGGTCCTCTCGATGAGGCGTATACATCGAACTCCACATTTAGCTCATGTGGTTTTATTATCGGTTATTAGTAGCTTCCACAGTTCAGTCAGATTCTATTGCATTGACCATATATCAGTATATTCAGTATTCAGTCTCAGCATGATATATATTGGTCATTGCATTCAGTTAGCTCAGTATTCAGTATCTATATCATGTTCAGGTTATATCATTGCTTATTTTCTTTGTTCAGTTATATGTTATTTTAGCTTTACTCTATCTTGCATGCTCAATACCTTTCAAGTACTGATGCATACTTTGCGCTACATCTTCTCGTGATGTAGGTTCAGGTTCTCAGCATCCAGATCACGCTTAGATCGATTCTCGATCTTCAGTTTAGCAGAATCAGTGGTGAGTCCTCATTCTCCGAGGACAATAGTCATGAGTTTCTTTTCAGTATTATTAGTTCTTTAGTTTCAGTTTTGGTAGACTTAGTTGAGGCATGTCCCAACATTTCTAGTCAGTTTAAAGGCTATTTTCAGACATAGTTAGATTCAGCTTAGTATTGAGTTAATATTTTCTTTGTATTAAACTCATCAGTTTTCATTAATCTCATTTATAGTATATGGGTATTCCCCATCATTTTCAGTTTATATCTTATGATTTAGCTTCCGCATTAGTTTTGATATTCAGTATTGCTCAGATTATGCCAGCAGGGTTAGTTTGGGGTCACTTGTGATCCTAGGTCCCGTGTCCTTGTCTCGGGGGTAGCCTCGGGGAGTGACAAAATTCTTGGATATAATCCCACTCTGTGAAATTCATTCGATTATTATTGAGGCTTATCTGCCTCTCCTTCATGGTAGAAATACCCCAATCTTTAACATATATTACCTATTTAATAATGATCTTTGAGAAGTTATAAACTTTCTCATGTGGGCTATAACCTGCACTGGAGAAGTGTTGAAATTCTGCACTTCCTGAGCTTATAAAGATTTCTTCATAATTGGACCGAGTTTTGTATGACTCACCCGGATAATATAATCCATTAACTAGGTACCTTTGAAATATCTTCCAAGGTTCATCTTTTCTCTGAAGATCAGAGTTGTCTAAAATAAATATCATTTCTTTTTTCTATAATTTTTCGTAGGACTTGATATCATCAGTGTCCTCTTTGGTGATGGAAGCAAAAATATCTTTTTTCTTTTTCTTTTTAGCAGCTAGATATGTCTGCATGTGTCCGTATAATGGACTATCTTCCGAAATATCTTCTAGATTAACACATTGCTTTGAGTTGGATGAAGATTCATCTCTTTGGGAAATCCTCTGAGAGCTTATCAAACTCTTCCCATATCCTTGTATAATTGGGGGTCCAGATGTGGATCTGTATGACGATCCCTGGTAAGATACTGATCTAGCTATGGATCTGTATGATGGTCCTTGGGAGTGAGATTGAGATCTCGAAGAGGGTGATCTCCCTCTTCCCCTGCCTTTAGCAGGAATCCATGGTGGATCCATCCTGCATATATAACAATCTTTAATCATTCAGAGAAATAATCAGTCAGATATATTTCTGAGTAATCATGAAGAAGATCTTCAAAATATTCTTTTATAATTTCATCAATAAGTTTTTCATAATAAGATCTTTCAGATCTCTAGGTAATATAAGTACTTTTAGTATAGTAATGAGAGTTTTATCATAAAAAAAGGCTTCAAAAAACATTTTATTGAAGGTATTCTCTGGATAAGAAATTCGGTAAAGAATTATCAACTCCCTTTTTATATTGAATTTCAAATATCGAAAGGGGCTAATTGAGCTTGCCACCTTGGAAATATTAATTTCGAAGCATCATGCTTGAAATCTTTATCAAACATAAATTTGACAGATTGAGCATCAGATTTTATCAAAAACTTTTGATTGTATAAATCATCCTGAAACTTTAAAACATAGTTAACTATTTAACATTTCTTGGGCCACAGTAGCATATTTTTCTGGGCCTCATTCCATTTTTCAGAATGAAATCTGATTAGATATTCATTCTTATCATTGGGATTAATTTGCTTTAGAATTCCACCGTAACCAACATTAGACGCATCCGTATCAATAATTTTTTGCCAAGCAGGGTTGGCAAGGGCTAGACACGGTAAAGATTGAACTCGAAGTTTAATATTCTTTACCAAATTAGTGTGACTATCAGTCCAAGGATATTTAGAATTCTTCTTCAGCCTGTCATATAAAGGGCCCAAATCTCGAGAAAGATTTTTATAGAAAGGGGATATGTAATTTAAAATTCCCAAAAACCTATGTAATTGAGTCCTATCAGTAATAACATCAGGAAATTTTTATGCAAAGTCAGTAGCCCTTTGAATAGGGGTGACTTTCCCTTGACAAATCTGATGTCCTAGAAATCGAACATCTGTTTGGAATAAACTCATTTTTGGTTTTGAGATAACCAAACCATTTTGTATCACAATTTTCTTACAAATATCAAGATGCCTAATATGCATTTCAAAGTTTTAGAAAATACTAAAATATCATCAATATAAAAAATAAAAAATCCATATATGGATTAAAAATATCATTCATGATTTTCTGAAATTCAGATGGGGCATTTTTTAAACCAAAAGACATGACATTCCATTCATACTGTCCGAATGGAACATTAAACGTTGTTCTATAAGCATGCTATTTAAATATTTTAATTTGCCAATATCCTGATTTTAAATCAAATTTTGAAAATATATTGACATCATATAATCTGGATAATAAATCTCTTTTGTTTGGAATAGGATTCCTAATCCATTTCAAACAGTTGTTCAATGGTTTATAATTAATAACCAATCTAGGGACACCTCGTTCCCTTTTTGCAACATTATTAACATAAAAGGCTGTGCAAGACCAAGGAGATTTAGAAGGTTTAATCAAACCCTTTTGTAAGAGATTATCAATCTCATTTTTGCAAAATTCTACTAACCCAGCGTTCATTTGGCAGGGCTGAGACTTAGTAGGGATATCATCCTCAGAAAAACCTTCTTCATACGAAAGAGTTACAATATGCTTTTTTTCTATTCCAAAAAGCACTGGGATGATCTGCACAAATATCAATGGCAATTTATTCGAAAATCAATTTAATTTTTTCCTTTACTTTAACAGGTTTCAGAGAATCAAATATGTTCATATTGAGCAATTCTAACTGCAAAGAATTCATATGATTCTGCTTCATATCAATTAAAGCATTAATATCTCTAGTTACTGGATCTTTAACAAAAGTATAACTAATTTCGCTTCCTTTTGAGTCAATGCAAGAAAAAAGATAAATAGCATTAATGAATGGGGTTCCAAGTATAATTGGAGGATATAACTGATTCTTGACTAAGAAGAAGAAATGAGGAATGCAGACTTTATTCTGGCAAATATTCGTATTAGGCAATTTATACTTTATATCCAAAGCATGTCCTGATAAAAACTTGACCATATGAGTAGTTTTTTGAAAATATTTCGTAGGCACTAAGCCTTCTTGAATACAGCTAACATCTGCACCACTATTAATCATTGCAATGTTAGTAATGGCGAAACTATTATCAATCAAAATAGCACATTTAGCATACCATTTATGAGCAGTAATAATTTGCATCATTTCCAGAAACATATCATTTTTAGGGTCATGATTCTTAGGTTCTTATTCAATATAAATACCTTTATTTTTAGAAAACATGTCTTTAGAAGAATCATAATTGTTTTCCTCAATCTGAGTAATTCTGTGATTACAAATCAATTGATTTTGTTTGAGAGATTTAATCTCTCTTTTTAAATTCACAACTTCAATTTTTAAATCGTCGAAGGAAGAATCTCTTTCAGGAAAATAATTTATTTCCTTTTTAGGAAAATCATTCTTTTTTATAAGGCGATCATCAACCTCTTTTAAAGAGTAAGGTGCCGAATATTCAAAATCATTTGAATAGTTCTTCTTGTTTTCAAAAGGTTTTGAAGAACTTGAACTAGCTTCATTAGAAGTAGCTAGATTAATAATCTTTTCACCAAGTTTACTATCTGTAACTTCCTTTAAAAGTTTGATCACATTATCAGAAGTGATTGTATTCATATTAAAATCTTGAAATTGTGATTGAAGTTTATAAATTTCATCTTCTTCACAACTGTAAACATTACCTTTGCATGTGGTGCAAGAACTATCAACATTTTTATCACTATCACATAAATCAAGTAATTCAACATTAGAACCAACATCAGATTCAGAGTAATAATCATCATCGGAACCTGAGGTGTATAACAAACCGTAAATCTTATCATAGGTGCCTTCGTCCAAATCTAAAGTTTTCAACTTATTCAACCTGCAATCAGGTGCAATGTGACCAAGTTTTCCACACTTGTAACACTTAATCTTAGAAAGATCTCTTCCCGATCTGTCTTTGGTAAATCTACGAGATTTATGGGAGCTCTTTCTAGCTTCACGTTCTTCCTTGGACCTACGTATAGATCTCCTTTTCTTATGGGAACCTTCGGTTCTGGAGGACTTATAGTACCTATTCTTATTGCTGCTTTTAGCAGAAGGATCGGGTAAATCGAACTGGGTGTAAAAGTATCCAGAGAATACCTTCAATAAAATGGTTTTTGAAGCCTTTTTTGATGATAAAACTCTCATTAATATACTAAAGGTAATTATATTACCTAGAGATATGAAAGATCTTATTAAGAAAAAACTTATTGATGAAATTATAAAAGAAGATTTTGAAGATCTTCTTCATGATTACTCAGAAATATATTTGACCGATTATTTCTCTGGATGATTAAAGATTGTTATGTATGCAGGATGGATCCACCATGGATTCCTGCTAAAAGCAGGGGAAGAGGGAGATCTTAAAGATTGTTATGTATGCAGGATGGATCCACCATGTATTCCTGCTAAAGGCAGGGGAAGAGGGAGATCATAATAATACTACTACTACTACTAATACTACTACTAATAATAATAATTATTATAATTATTATTATTATTATTATTATTATTATTATTATTTTGTTTTACCAAACAATACTGGTATTACTTTTTCAACTTTTCAAAATTTTTTTGAAGAAGATATTTCTTCTATCAGTATTGCTGAAATAAATAAACTTATTACCCAAAATAATTACTTGAGTCTTTATGTTAAAATTTTGGGTGAGCATATTAGCTCTCTTGATGAAAAACTCGATGATTTAACTATTTTGATAAAAGACATAAAGGCCGATATGGCTAAAACAAATCCTGAAATTGCTTCTACTTCTGAAAGAAAACCCGCGGTCGTTCCTACTCGTGTTCAAAGACCCCCTAGAATTTTTCAGATTTGGATATTAAAGTGCTTATTGATAAAAAGCTTTCTAGCTTAAACTTTAAACCTATCGATTTATCACAAGATTTTGCTGATAAAATGGAAACCATCGGTGATTTTAAAAATCAGGATTCTTCAGAGTTTAATAAACTCAGGGGTTACCCCAAGAAAAATAGTGGTTATGCTACCAAACCTAGCATGAACACTTATTATTATCCCCGTCCTATTCCTCAAGATGTTCTAATTGAAGAACGTGACTGGAATCAGACTAATACGTCTTACAGTGGTTTAGAAATTTATGAATGGAATCTTGATGGACTGACTGATAGGAAGTTAACGATTCTAATTCATAGAATGCTGATGTATGCAACTATCTATAAAAATGTTAAAAACACAGATAGAACTATCTGCAAGATGATTGTTGCAGGTTTTACTGGCCAGCTTCGAGGCTGGTGGGATAACTACTTGAATATGGAAGAGAGATCTTCCATTATTAATGCGGTGGCTACTGATGAAGGTGTGGATAATTTGGGCATGGCCCTAGTTAAAAACAGAGAAGATGTTATCTATACCATTGTTCTCACCATTTTGGAACATTTTAATGGTAGATTTACCAATCAATATGAAACGGTCCGAACTCTCCTTAATGGTCTTCGATGCCAGACCTTAGGTTTTTTCCGATGGTACAAAGACACCTATCTCAACCGAGTTATGGAATTACCCTATAATAAAATGGAGTATTGGAAAGCTAAGTTTATAGACGGTCTTCCCCCATTATTTGCTGAAAGAGTTCGTAAGACTCTTAGAGGCAATTCTACTGAGATTCCTTATAAGGATCTAACATATGGAAAAATTAGAGGAACTTGCACAAAAGAAGGTTTGAATTTGTGCAACGAACTAAAAGTGGCTCAACAACTTAAGATGGATAAGTTTAGAGAAAAATCTCAGTTGGGAGATTTTTGCGCACAGTTCGGTTTACCCAACCCTTCGGCTAAAAATCAAGACAAGGACATGTATTATAAGTCCTCAAGGAATGAAGGTTCCCATAAGAAAAGAAGATCTCGGTGAAGATCTACAGAAGAACATGAAGCTAGAAAGAGCTCTCGTAAATCAAATCGATTTACGAAAGATAGATCAGGAAGAGATCTATCCAAAGTTAAGTGCTACAAGTGTGGTCACTTTGGTCATATCACACCTAATTGCAAGTTAAATAAGTTAAAAACTTTGGAGATTGATGGAGAAACCTATGAAAAGGTTTATAGTTTGTTATAAACTTCAGGTTCAGACGAAGATTACGAATCCGATTCAGGTTCTGAAATTGAATTATTTGATTTATCTGATAATGATAATAATTGTGGTAATCCTTGTACTACTTGCCAAGGTAATGATTGCAACTGTGAAGATGACGAAATTTATTAACTTCAATCTCAATTTCAATATTTTAATATGAATACTATCACTTCTGATAATGTGATTGAACTTTTAAAAGAAATTACTGATAGTAAGCTTCGTGAAAAAATCATTAATTTGGCTACTTCCAATGAAGCAAGTTCAAGTTCTTCTAAACCTTTTGAAAATTAGAAGAACGATTTAAATGATTTTGAATATTAAGCTCCTTACTCTTTAAAAGAAGTTGATGATCGTCTTTTAAAGAGAAATACTTTTCCTGAAAAAGACTCTTCCTTCGATGATTTGAAAATTGAAATTGAGAACTTGAAAAAAGAGATTAAATCTCTCAAGCAAAATCAGTTAATTTGTGATCACCAAATTACTCAGATTGAGATTAACAATTCGAAAGATCAGTTTTCAAAAAACAAAGGGAAATAGGTTGAAAATGAGTCTGTTAATCCTGACCCTAAACAAGATATGTTTTTAGGAATGAAGCAAATTGTGACTGCTCATAAATGGTATATTAAATGTACTATTCTGATTGATAACAATTTTTCGATTACTAACATTGCCATGATTGATAGATGTGCAGATGTTAGCTGTATTCAGGAAGGCTTAGTGCCTACAAAATATTTTCAAAAAATAACTCATTTGGTTAAGTCTGCATCAGGACATGCTTTAGATATAAAGTATAAATTGCCTAATGCAAAAATTTGCCAAAATAAAGTCTACATCCCTCATTTCTTCTTCTTTGTTAAAAATCAGTTATCTCCCCCTATTATACCGGGTACCCCTTTTATAAATGCACTTTATCCTTTCACAAGTATTGACTCGAAAGGTTTTTCCGCCACTTACAAGGATAATGAGATAACATATTCTTTTGTTACAAATCCGGTAACTAGAGATATTAATGCTTTGATTAATATGAAGCAGAGTCACATGGATTCTTTACAATTAGAGCTATTCAGTATGAGTATATTCGACTCATTGAAATATGCTAAAGTACAAGAAAAGATTAAATTAATTTTCGAGCAAATTGCTATTGATATATGTGCAGATCATCCCAAAGCTTTTTGGAATCGTCAGAAGCATATTGTGACCCTTCCATATGAAGAAGGTTTTTCGGAGGATGATATCCCTACTAAATATCGGCCCTGCCATATGAACACTGAGTTAGTAGAATTTTGCAAAACTGAGATTGATAATCTCTTACAAAAAGGTTTGATTAAACCATCCAAGTCTCCTTGGTCCTGCACAACTTTCTATGTTAATAATGCGGCTGAAAGGGAACGAGGTGTCCTGAGATTGGTTATTAATTATAAACCGTTAAACAAAATTTTAAAATGGATTAGGTATCCTATTCCAAATAAGAGAGACTTATTGTCTAGATTATATGATGTCAATATATTTTCAAAATTTGATTTAAAATCAGGTTATTGGCAAATACAAATCTTAAAGAGCATGCTTATAGAACTGCTTTTAATGTTTCTTTTGGGCAATATGAATGGAACGTCATGCCTTTTGGTTTGAAAAATGCCCCATCTGAATTTCAGAAAATTATGAATGATATTTTCAATCCTTGTATGGACTTTATTATTGTCTATATAGATGACATTCTAGTGTTCTCAAAAACAATTGAAATACATGTCAAGCATCTTGATATTTTCAAGAAAATTGTGATACAAAATGTTTTAGTTATTTCTAAACCTAAAATGAGTTTATTTCAAACAGATGTTCGATTTTTAGGACATCAAATTTGTCAAGGGAAGGTCACCCCTATTCAAAGAACTATTGACTTTGCCTCAAAATTTCCTGATGTTATCATTGACAAGACTCAATTGCAGAGATTTCTGGGAAGCTTAAATTATATTTCCCCGTTCTATAGAAATCTTTCTCGAGATTTGGCCACATTATATGACAGGCTGAAGAAGGATTATAAGTCTCCTTGGACTGATAGTCATACTAACTTGGTCAAAGAAATCAAGTTACGAGTACAATCGCTATCGTGCTTAACCCTCGCCAACCCTGCTTCGCAAAAGATTATTGAGACAGATGCGTCTAATATTGGTTATGGAGGGCTTCTTAAGAAGATTAATACCCATGATAAACACGAGTATCTGATCAGGTTTCATTTTGGAAAATGGAATGAGGCTCAGAAGAAATACTCAACGGTGGCTCATGAAATACTGACCATCGTTAAATGCATTTTGAAATTTCAGGACGATTTATACATCCAGAAGTTTTTAATAAAAACTGATATGCAATCGGTCAAATTTATGTTTGACAAAGACTTCAAGCATGATGCCTCGAAGTTGATCTTTGCAAAGTGGCAAGCGCAATTAGCCCCTTTTCAATTCAAAATTCAATATAAAAAGGGAGTTGATAACTCATTACCGGATTTCTTATCCAGAGAATATATTCAATAATCATGTTTTTCCAAATCTTTCTTGACAATGAAACTCTCATTACTATACTGAGGGTTCTCACATCCTTACCCAGAGATTTAAAAAATCTTATCGTTACAAAGATTATTGATAATATTTTAAATGAAGATTTTTCTCATATTATTATAGAATACTACTCAGATGATTATCTAACAGATTAGCTCTCTGAATAATGACGAAAGGGTGTTACGTTTGCAGGATGGATCCACCATTGATTCATCAAAGGAAGAGGAAGGGGCAGATCAACTTCAGGAAGAGGACCGTCATACGGAGCCATGGCTAGCTCATCACAAGGATCGTCATACAAATCCTCATCGAATTCCCCAGTTATACAAGTGGGAAAGAAAAAGTTGATAAACAAAAAGATTTCTTCCTACGAAGAGTCTTCATCTAGTTTGAAGCAAATAGCTAATTTGGATGATATTCCAAAAGATAGTCCATTATATGCTCATATGCAAGCCTATCTGGAGGGTCAAAAGCAAAAAGAAACTTTTGCTTCCATTGCAAAAGAGGATGTTGATGATATCAAATCCTATGAAAAATTACAAAAAAAGGAAATGATATTTCTTTTAGAAAACGTGGACCTTCAAAGAAAGGATGAACCTTGGAAGATATTTCAAAGGTACTTGATCAATGGATTATACTATCTGGGCGAGTCATATAAAACTCGGTCCTATTACGAAGAAATTTTGATAAGTTCAGTAAGTGCAAAATTTCAGCACTTTTCAGGCATGGGTAATAACCCACATGAGAAAAGTTATAACTTTTCAAAAAACATTATTAAACAAATTATATCTGTTGAAGATTGGGGTATGTTTACCATGAAAGAGAGGCAGATAAACCTCAATAACACCAGAATGAGTTTTACTTATTGAGATTATATCCAAGCATTTGACAAAGTGCTTTATTACAATAATGATAAGCATAAGCATACTTGGTTCATAAAAGTGTGCACAAAGATTTTTGCTGAGCCGATTCCTAATTGGTTCATAAATTGGTGGTCATACCACGAGCCAACCGTTCAAATCCTACCAGAACCATTCCTAAACCTATATAAAGAATGGACTAAAGTATCATTAGATTTGAACAGATTCTATCATGAAAATCACATCTGCTGGTTGGAGAAAATAGATCAAATCTATTTTTTTATTGAATTTTCTATTCCATAGATCCACAAATGGACTCCTAAAATAGGATTCACCGAGGAAGATATTCCTTGCCTTTATCAGACTTATTATAATAATTTCTAGGACAAGCTTATGAAACAACATACCAAAACCAAGCAATTGATCTGTCAAGAACTTTTAGACTCCATTAGCGGGAGAATTAATGAATATAATAAAATTCCTCAAAAGGGGATTATTGATGATAACTCTGTTAGACATATTGCCAAGAGAATCTCCTTTCAAGAGGGAGATAAAGAAAAAATGATCCAGGACTATTTGGAAGAAGTAAGAAAAAACTTGCTTCAAACAATTACTTAGATAGATAAGTTTGACACTTCAATGCGAAGCGAAACAAGTATTGACACCGCCGGAGAATCACAGCAGGCGAAAACCGACAGGATGTTGTCAACTACCAAATTACAAGATGCGGAAGATTCCTGTAGCAAATAAAAACCATGGATCAAAGACATGGGAAAGAGACATAAAGAAAGTAAAATAACCAGGTGCAGACAAGCCCACTCAACAGAAGATACACTGTTGTCAGAGCCCACTCAACAGTAGAAACACTGTTTGTCAACATTAGATAAACTGTTTAGGGACCCAGATAGTGGGGCCCATTCACTGTATATATATTCCTTATGTTTCCTTATTTTGTCTATATAAGTCGTAGCTTTCTTTCAGAGTAGGGCATCAGAAAAAATCATAATCACTCTTTTTTTTCATAGTTTGTTAATCTTTGTAAAGATATCCCTTTGTTTCACTATTCCAAATTTGATATCATAAATAAATCGGTCAGTTTTACAGACTTGAGCTTTGGTGCCGACAGTCCGTTAAAGGTATTTTTATTTTTCTGTCTTTTCTTTTTACTCTGTCTCTCCTAGCCAGAACTATGCCCGGCTTAAAAATTTCATAGCTATGTTGAATAACTAACCTCTCTCCTATATAGACCATGAACGAATCTAAGCTTTATTTAAATATAAAAGAATTTTAGTATGGTTTCTTGACTTGATTCTGAGATCGAGGTACAGTTAGATCTAGTATTACTCTTATTGGCTTTGCCTTAGTGGCGCCGTCTGGCCAGCCGTGGTTCTCATCCTGAAAAGGAGTGAAAAGTAGGGCGCCTTATACCCGGTTAGAACTGCTAGACACATGGGCTGAATAAGATGTAGGTATTAGATTCTTGACAGGCCCTTTGCTCAAGTAAAAGTATCACCATGGATCTAATACAAACATCTTATTGAGCCCGTGTGTCTGGCAGTTCTAAACGGATATAAAATGCCCTACTTTTCACTCCTTTTCGGGCTGAGAACCACGGCTGGCCAGACGGAGCACTAAGGCAAAGCCAATAAGAGTAGTACTAGATCTGACTGTACCTCGATCTCAGAACCAAGTCAAGAAACTATACTAAAATTTCTTTATATTTAGATAAAGCTTAGATCCATTCATGGTCTATATAGGAGAGAGGTTAGTTATTCAACATAGATATGAAATCTTTAGCCGGATATAGTCCTGGATAGGAGAGACAGAGTAAAAAGAAAAGACAAAAAAATAAAGATACCTTTAACGGACGTTCGGCACCAAAGCTCAAGTCTGTAGAACTGACCGATTTATTTATGATATAAAGTCGGAACAGTGATACAAAGGGATATCTTTATAAAGATTAACAAACTATGAAAAGAGAGAGCGGTTATGATTTTTTTCTGATGCCCTACTCTGAAAGAAAGCTACGAATTATATAGACAAAATAAAAAACATAAGGAATCTATAAACAGTGAATGGGTCCCACTATCTTGGTCCCTAAACAGTTTATCTACTGAAAGAGAAATAGGGGACAAGGGGGTTGATCAAATAGTGAAGGAAACAATGCCCTTCATTATTTTGACCCTAACAAATCACACCACATCTAAGGGCGTGGGGCACTGGATACTAATACAAAGAGTTATCAGTAAACCAAAAAAAAAAATACCATTCATCTCAAGGAAAGACGCAAGGTTTGAGCGACGATGCAGTGCAATCTTGGAAACCACACGCATCCTCTCCACCTAATCATCCACACCCTCTCCACCTAGGTTATCATCCACACCCTATCCACCTAAGTTAACGGCCTCACCCTCTCCACCTAAGTTAACAACCTCACCCTACTGTTGACAAACAATATTTCTACTGTTGAGTGGGTCCTAACAACAATGTATCTTCTGTTGAGTGGGCTCGTCTTCACGTGGTTATTATTATTATTATTATTATTGTTATTATTATTATTATTATTGTTATTGTTATTATTATTATTATTGTTATTATTATTATTATTATTGTTATTATTATTATTATTATTATTATTATTATTGTTATTGTAACATCCCGCCTTTGAGTAGATTCTTGTGTACTTGTATTGGATAATTTAATCTAAGAAAAATAGGAGGAAATTAATCGATTAAAAGTTATTTAGGATCAGAAAATGTGAAAGAATTCATCGGGAAATTCTGGGCAAGGGTTGGCGTTTCGTGCCAGTAATGCGCCACAAGAAGTGTTCTGTAGTTTTTGTCCTGGGGCGCCACGCCACTCAGTGCGCCCCAAACCTCTTTCAATAGTTCAGGGGATGGTTCCCCGCGCCACTCAGTGCGCCAGGGTCGCCATGTCCCCTACTCTTCTGTCCTTGTTTTCGGTTGAGTTCCCTCTAATCGTGCCTATGTTTCCTACTCGATAACTACATTATAATTACATATATATATATATATATATAGAGAGAGAGAGAGAGATCATTCATAACATGAATCCTAATATTGAATCCATAATTCAAATTCAAGGTAGAATTAAGAGTTAAGTCTTGAGAGTTCTTCCGAGTCATTTTAATAAATCTTTTACAATCATTCTAAACTTGTTTTAATACTCGAGTAGTTGAGTTTGAGGAAGAGTAGAGTTAAGTACATTTTCTTTAAAATGATATATGGGAATTCAGTATTCCCAAGAGTAAATGTTTTTACATTTAAAATGAGAGGAAACACTGATTTACAAAAGAGTTCTTGAGTAGTTTTGAGTACTATCTTTTTTAAGAGAAATATTTTGAGTAATAATCTCTAACCTGAGAAAGAGTTATGTTTTTAAACATATGAGCTAGTTATATTTTGGGAGTAATATTGAGCACCGATATGGGGATGAGTTCAGATAACTCAAAGTCCTCATAAACCATGTATCCAATGCGGGTAGACAAGGTCATACTTTGTAAACGATTCCTTATTGCTTCTAAGCATAGACTAGTGGATCTACTTATTTAGTAGGTCCTATAACCCGACAAAGTATAGGACAGTTCTAGCAGCGTGGGCTAGACGTTGTATCATTACATAGCTCATAGTGTTGGTTGTCGGTTAGAGAATCTCTCACACAGAGTTTATTTTGTTTTTATATATACAAACATATTTTTTTTTGTATTTTTGCATACAAACTGAGATATATGGTCTTTTTAAATACATTGAGTTGTTACCTACTGTTTCAAAAGCTTTTCTTTATAATGCATTTTTACTACTACTTTATATTGAAATGAGTTGAGTATCCCTTAGTTGAGTGGAGACGAGGTAAGTTGTTTCTTCAGTTCCAATTCAGGCTTATGTCTCATTCTAGATTTCCCCTTGCATGCTCGTACATTCCATGTACTGACGTCATTTGTCCTGCATCTTTTATGATGCAGATACAGGTAACCAGGATCATCAACCAGTGCTTCGTTGATCCAGTTGAGTTCTAGATTTGTTTGGTGAGCCTCCTTGCTTTCGGAGGATCCCTTATTTATTTTCCAATATTTTAGTGGTTAGGATGATCGGGGGTCTTGTCCCGACATCCCTTATAGTATTAGAGGCTTCATGGATAGATAAACACTAGTTCATGAGTCTTTTCATTTTAAGTTGTTCACATTGAGACTTGAGTTGCCTCTTTTGGCCAGTTGAATGTTTCTTTAGACATTTCTGAGTTTATCATTTAGAGATATTTGAGTTAAACTTTATCTTTTGAGGTTATTCTATGTTGAGTAAGTCTTCCGCTGAGAGTTGAGACAGGCCAAGGGTTTGCTTGGGGCCAACAATGATTCTCGAGTGTCGGCCACGTTCAGGGTGTAGGCTCGGGGCGTGACAAACTTAGATCAGAGAACATAGCTAGGTCAAGAGTCCTAGGGTGTCTATGAAACCGTGTTTGTAGATTCCTAGTTATCGATGTGAAGCGCGCCACATCTATAATTAGGAGGCTGCAACATTTAGGAACTATCTCACTTCTTTCATACTCTTTTCGTTCAATAGAGTTTAACTCAATAAAAAATCTTTCTAATTCATGCTTGCACGTATCTTTCCGATCATGCCTCCATGAAGAATTGTTTGATGTCTTCCCGCTAGGAGGAATGTTGATCCTCAAGATCAAGGGGTACCCAATGCACCAGAAGTGCAACCCCAAGGAGAGGTCACTCATGCTGAGTTCTGGGAAGCTATATGGATGTTGAGTCAAGTTGTGACCAACCAAGATGGGAAACATAGAGAGGTTTGACAGGATGCGGGTGATACGTCTGGGATTTGAGAGTTCTTAAGGATGAATCCTCCAAACTTCACTTGTTCAAGTATCACTGAGGATCCAAAAAACTTTGTGGAAGAGCTACAAAAGGTTTTTGAGGTTATGCATATTGTTGATGCTGCGTGAGTGGAACTAGCTGCATACCAACTGAAAGGTGTTGCTAGAGTATGGTTTGACCAATGGAAGAAGAGTAGAGCTGAGGATGCACCAATTGTGAGTTGGGTTGTGTTTAAGAAGGCCTTCTTTGGGCATTTCTTTCCCCGTGAACTGAGAGAGTCTAAGGTAAGGGAATTCCTCACTCTTAAGCAAGAATCTATGAGTGTGCATAAGTATAGCCTTAAGTTCACCCAACTTTCCTGCTATGCTCTGAAGATGGTTGCTGATATGAGGAGTAGGATGAGTCTGTTTGTGTTTGGATTGTCTCGTCTGTCGAGCAAAGAGGGTAAGGCTGAAATGTTGAAAGGAGATGTGGACATAGCAAGGCTGATGATCTATGTGCAACAGGTTGAGGAGGATAAGCTGATAGATAGAGAAGAGTTTCAAAATAAGAAGGCTAAGACACCAGGAAATGAGTCCGTGCAGCAGAAGAGTAATGTAAACCGATCATCTTTTCAGAAAAAGCCAAATGGACATACTTCATCATCTGCTGGTGCACCTGCACCAAGGAATATAAGTGAGTTTAAAAATTAGAATTTGCAGAATTTCAGAGCTAGACCTGCACAATCTCAAGGTAGTGTGGCAGAAGGAGGTAATGAGACTCTGTATGTGCAAATGGTAGGAACCACCCAGGTGTGTGTCGTGATGGCTCCACTGGTTGCTTCAAGTGTGGTCAGGCAAGTCACTTCATGAGAGAGTGCCCTAAGAACAAGCAGGGTGGGGGTAATGGAGGTAATAAAGCCCAATCTTCTTCAGCGGCTCCACCATACAGAGCTACACCTAGAGGAGCTACTTCAGGGATAGGTGGAGGAGAAAACCATCTGTATGTTATCACTAGTCGCCAAGAGAAAGAGAATTCGCTAGATGTTTTCACTGGTATGATCAAAGTCTTTACTTTTGATGTATATGCTTTGTTAGATCCTGGAGGGAGTCTATATTTTGTGACTCCTTATATTGCTATGAATTTTAATATTCTTCCTGAGCAACTTCTTGAGCCCTTCAGTGTTTCTACACCTGTTGGTGAGTCTATTCTAGCTGAGAGAGTTTATCGTGATTGTGTCATTTCTTTCAATCACAAGGACACCATGGATGACATAATCGAGTTAGACATGGTAGATTTTGATGTTATTCTAGGTATGGACTGACTTCATGCCTGTTATGCCTCAATTGATTGTAGAACTCGAGTAGTTAAGTTCCAGTTTCCTAATGAGCCAGTTATAGAGTGGAGGAGTAGTTCAACAGTGCCTAAGGGTCATTTTTTTCGTACCTTAAAGCAAGAAAGTTCGTTTCCAAGGGGTGTGTCTATCACTTAGTCTGAGTTAATGACTCTAGTGTTGAGACACTACCTCTTTAGTCAGTTCCAATTGTGAGTGAGTTTCCAGAGGTCTTTCCAGATGATCTTCCTGGAGTCCCTCCTGAGAGAGAAATAGACTTTAATATAGATATTCTACCTGATACTTGTCCTATCTCTATTCCGCCATATACAATGGCTCCAACTTTCTTCCTCCCATTTGAAACATATCAGAAAACCTCCTAAACCTATTCTAAACTCATCAGCCGCACTTCTCTCCAAAACATCACTTTGCAAAGCTTCATTTAGCTTTCAACATGGGCATATTATGGTAAAATTCTTCTCTCTCTTTGTATTTTTTTCAACATCTTTCTGTATCAATGTAACCTTTCCTCTTTAAGCATTTGAAAATTTTCAAATCCTTTGGACTTTGCCTATTATGAAATCTGTAGACCTGAAATAGTATTAATCACTAACTTTGAGATTTTGTTTAGAATAATTATTGTTGACATCCTTTGAGAGGGCGCAACGTCGCGGTGACTCACCAAAAAATAGTAATTCAATTTTAAAAAGAATAAAAGAATTTTAAAAAGGGTAAAGGGGTAAAAGGGAGTTGCCACCTAATTTTTAGGAAAACTAGGAAACCAATTAACAAATTAACTTAAAAGAAATGTGTACAAAACCAATAGCTTCTAGGTAAGGGGTTCAAGTTATTCCAAAGGGAAGGTGTTAGGCATTCTTTGAAATCCACAATTGTGGGTCCCGACTGAATTCATTTTTTCATATTGAGGAGGAGATAAAAATAATATACAAGTATAATAAACATGCGATATACAGAAATAATAAAATAAGAACGGCCTAAGTTTGCCTACCGTCAATATATACAGAATAATGAATAAAAAGTATAATTCAAACTTCATTCAAATAGCTTCAATGGAAAGCAACTCCAGATACCTATAAAGACACTTGGTAAAGGTTTTAGTAATAAATAAATATGAAATAAAAATAATAAATCAAATAATAACTTAAAAATAAAACTCGTCCTTTTAACATGGGAGACCTTGGAAATCGACTGTAATTTCTTAATCGGCCCATTTTAACATATAAAAAATATAAACTTAAACTAAATTTCCGTCTTTTAAAATGGGAAGGCCTCGAAAACCGACAGATAGATATTTCATTGGCCAATTTAACTAAAACATGAATACAAATAATAACAATGCCATAAACAAGAGGACGACAACTATGCTACTAAATCCTAGCTAAAACACGTTTCATGCATTTAAAGTTGCAACAACAACATATATTAATTAATAATGTAAACATTACTTATACATAACTTCATAATAAATAAAATAAGAGAATTATAAGCTAATCATTTAATTTAATATGATCCAACAACAAAACAAAATAACAAAGAGTAAGCAAAACAGTATCCCAAAACTAAAGAAACATAATGAAAGTGACTAAAGAAAAATAAACAATATAAACAAGCTCTAGGGGAAAATTTCCATGGAAAAAAAGTAAAAGAATGAAAAATATCAAAGCAATACCATGCCATCACAAAACCCAATTAAATTTGCTGGAAAATTTTAACATTTACAAAAAAATAAGTTACGGTAGAACTAATAAAATCCAACATGAATACATAATAGGAAAATATCTCTAACACCAAATAATTAATAGCCAAAGAATAATTAAAAAGTATACACCATTAATATAAAAAAAACCAAAAACATTCAAATAATAAACAAATAACAACACCCATTAGCAATTTAAAATTAGCCAAACAAAGTATATCGACAAATACGAAAGAAACGTAACTACGCATAAAAATTAATCAAAAACTAAGTATAATGAACAAATCATAATAACAAAATATACTAAACAAAGAATTAAAAGAAAATGGGTAACACATTTGAAGCAGTAAACAGTGTGAAATGGAACAAAAGCAAGAGAGTAATGGTTAACAGAGACAAAAGAACTTTAACTTTTCTCCGATTAAATCGGAGTTGAAGTATGGAGCTCATCTATTTCGTTGTGCTGCCGGAGCTTGGACGTTCGATCTTGCCAGCTCCTTGGAGCTTTTTGGTTTGCTGGAATTCTTGATTGCAATGTTCTAAAGTTCGGAGCTTTTCGCCGACAAACGAAGAGAATGCCTTGCCGAAAACCTGCAAAAACAAATAAAAAAAAAAGGGGAAAGGGAAGGGACTGACGCTGACTAGGTTGTTGTAGTTTATTGAATAAAGAGTGGTCGGGGTTGGGGTTTTGGATGGCTGCTCGGAGCTTTGGTTGCTGGTTTACGTGGCTATGGCGGTTGGCTTGCCGGAAAAAAGAGAATAAATGAAAAGGGGGTTTTGGTCTGGTGGCTCCGGCGGTGAGCTCGCCGGTGTTGGTGGTTTGATGTTGTTGTTGTTGGTTTGCGAGCTCGAAGCTCGTTTGCATTATGGGTGAAGGAGGTCGGAGAAATTGAAAATGGGGTCATTTTGGGGTGGTCTAGAAGTGAGGTTTGGAGTTGAATCTGGGTGGAGTTGGGTTACCGAAAAAGAGAACGGAGAAAGGAAAAAGTAGGACCGGTGTCGTGAGGCAGAAAAGAGAAGAAAAGGAAAAAGTGGGGGGACTTTGGGTGGTGGACTCGCCGAATTCCAGCAGAACTCCGGTGATTTTGTCACCGGAAAAATAATGAACAATAAAAGAATCTATTGAGTTAAAAAATGTGAAAATTACCCTTAAAATCTTATCCACCACCCCTTAACTTAATGAGCAAACTATTCTTTAAATAGAGAATTGGAAATCACCAATAGTAAAATACCACTATCTTAAAATCGTGGGCCAAAACTACCGATTAATAAAATATCTGTGAATGAAATCTTATTCATATTAGAATGAATTTTTGGACTGTGCAAAATATCAAAATGAATATTAATGAATGTAACAGATAAAATGAATATGAAAAAATGTAACAAACATAACCCATGACTTGTAAAAACTGCAATTTAACAGAAGTAATGATTTTATAAAAAATGAATAAATATTTGAACGTATTCAACCGGCTGTGACAAAATAATATAAATAGAATTAACCGATAAAAATCCTAATACTTTGAGAATAAGGATAATTATCAACAAATTGCATTAAAATGGAAAAAACATGTATTTTGAACTATTTAAAAAATAAAATTCTAAAAAAGTATTAACTTTAGAAACATCATACCAAAATTTGGTATCAACAACTTGCCCCTTTGTTTGATTAGGATCGATGAAAGAGATTCTGGTCAAACAAAGTTGACGAACCCAAATTTGGTTTGATAAACTTTGAACAAAACAATATGAGATGTCAGTAGAGATTTTGAACAATACTGTACATCCGCCAATGGGCTGAAAATAACAAACAAAAGGCAAGGATTGATTGTAAACTTAAAAACATTCACATACCTTCGATGTTACTTTCAAAATTGCACAATGAAGGCAGTGTACCTCTTTGAAAGGAGGATGATACGAATAACGTGTCATTTTGAACGAGTTCACGACTTAACTTGTCTCTTGAAAGGAAGACGACCCCACTTGAACTTAATGTACCACTTAGAGGGAGGTGACAACCCAACGTGTCTCTTGAAAGGTAGATGACCCAATTTGAATATAACATGTCACTTAAAGAGAGGTGACAACCCAACGTGTCTCTTGAAAGGTAGACAACCCAATTTGAATATAACATGTCATTTGAAGGGAGATGCCAACCCAATCTTGAACCAAATATGTCACTTGAAGGGATGTGACAACCCAACGTGTCTATTGAAAGGCATATGACCAATTTAAACATAACATGTCACTTTGAATGAGGTGACCACCCAAGGTGTCTCTTTGAAAGGCGGCTGACCTAATTTGAATATAAGATGTCACTTTGAACGAGGTGACAACCCAACGTGTCTCTTTGAAAGCGGACAACCCAATTTGAATATAACATGTCACTTTGAACGAGGTGACAACCCAACGTGTCTCTTTGAAAGGCGGACGACCCAATTTGAATATAACATGTCACTTTGAATGAGGTGACAACCCAATGTGTCTCTTTGAAAGGCGGACAACCCAACTTGAATATATCATGTCACTTTGAATGAGGTCACAACCCAACGTGTCTCTTTGAAAGGCGGACGACCCAACTTGAACTTAACGTGTCATTTGAAGGGAGATGACAACCCAATCTTGAACTCAATATGAGTGGTTTATCACAAAATCTGCAATAACAATGTTAGTAACAAATATAACATAAATTATGAAAACATGGTCTCATATGAACAAGGTATTAACCAATGCAACAATTCAAACTTAATAACATCATGAATAAAAAAAATGTCAATTTGAAATGGAATAACAAAATTAAAAGTGTCATATTAAACGACATGACAAACCAATTATTTTATTTGAGATGACAAATTAATTTTTTAAAAGATGTCATTTTGAAAGGTATGATGACCTAAATTTAAAAAGATGTCATTTTGAAGGGTATGACCCCAAATTTAAGAAAATGTCATTTTTGACGATATGACGATCCAAAAATACAATTGAACTTTGAAATGGTCTACAAAGTTATTTGGAAAAGTATCAACAATGAAACGGTTTACAAAGTTGATTTAGACAATTACCCATTTTTATTTTATGAACAATGAAACATATTTTAACTTGATTAATGACAACAATAGTATTGTACAAAGATTTCTCACAATTCTTTTTCTTTCAAGTGAGATTGACTTTGAGGTAATTCCTATGGATTCAAATGGTACCTCAAATGTACTCAAGTAACGACAAGATTTTTCCATCTTGCTATAAACAAATGCTTTGAACTAGACCTAAAGTCATATTTCAAGTGCCCTCACAACAAAGAAAGTCCCAATTTGTACACATTTACAACATTTTGATTTGGGAACATTTGGAAAGGCACACTCACACTCAGAAAAAATATTCAAACATGCAATTGTGATACCATAGGCTTGACCTTCATGTAAATTTTCACTAATGTGAGAACATTTGAACTGAAATCATGTAGGGCTTGTTAATAGCTTGTAGTAAAGGCTTAGGGACGGGTAGGATAGTCATTTGGGATAAAAGTGACTTATTCCCTTCTTGAGTATTGCACTAAATTGATGCTTTCAACATTTGTTATGCTTTTAGCATTTGATCCTCTTTGTTGTCCCTTCCTTTTGCAATTTTTGACTTCTTTTGAAGCTTTACTTGTTTGAGCTTTTCCCCATCTCATCATCTTTTGAATTTTCTCCTGATTGTTTGGAGTAATCTTCTTCTTTTGTTGAAACTTAGCTTGTTTGAACTTGTGGGAATTTTCAACTCTTTCTTCTTTCTTTTGAAGTCATTTTTGTATTCTTGACTTTCAGGGACTTTGATAACTTTTGTCTTTGCCAAATTTGAACTTTGAATCTTCTTTTGTAACTTGCACGTCTTTAGTGCGCTCAAGAAAGTCAGGACAAAGTAGGGATAGTGTGTATAGGAACCAAGAAAGGGTATAGGCTAAAATGTGGTTGTCCAAAGAGAAAGGATTAAGGCTCAAATTGCGACATGCTAGGGATTGATGTCATTGGTGGGTTTTGAAAGGCACAAACGGGTCAAAGAAGGCCTATGATCATTTTTCAAATCAAACATTACTCATAATTTTGCCTCAACAATCAACAACGCAACACAATGTAATTTAATTCAATACTCACCACACAATGCACATGAAACAATGAATCTAATTTTGTTCTTATCTTGAATGTCTACAAGAAATTATTTTCAAGTGTAACAAAAATGAAAGGTACTAAACGAATCCATGCCTTAACAAAAAGTCAATTCTCTTCATTTCAACAATTATTTTTCATATGCACACTCAAACTGTGTTGGCACCAACCAAGTCAAAAAATAATTTCAAACATATAAACATTTTAAAAACAATAAAAAATAAAATAATTTTTTTTTGAATAAAGAATACCGAACCCTAGAAGGGCTGCCTACGTATCTCATTGATGAGAATCAGGTTTACGAAGTTCGTTCAGATGTGGCATAAAACATATGTGTTGAATAACAAATAATTTTTTTTGAAAGAAAAATAATAGGAATGAAAAATCAATGAGCCACATTGAAGGGCGGGCAACCCAAATTTAACAAAAAATATTTTTTATTATATAAAGAAAACTTAACAATAATGAAAGAAAATCAATGAGTCACATTGAAGGGCGGACCACCCAAATTTCAAAAATGTCAAACAAAAATCTCTTGTTTTTAATGGAATGTAAGAAAAATACAATAAAAGATATGTATATGCAATGAATATAACACCATGTACAAAAAATTAATGCAAAATGTACAAACCAACTCGGAGTGACCTCTCATGAATCTGGGGTCTGAGTACAGCCTTGGTGAAATTTTTTAGGATATTCCTTAAATTGTTTTCCATGTTTCAGCTTTAACAGCCTCCGATATTCAATTTTGTAACTACTATCTCCTTTGTGAAATATTTGGAGACCTCCTCAAAATATTTGCCCAGTTTCTGTTTTGAAATAATGAAAAGCTTACGAGGACTATGACCGCTCCATTGTGGCGCCTATGTATCCCGTTGAAGCAGGAATCAAGTCAAACGTAGTTCCAACATATTGTGACTTGAATGAACATTGAGCTCAGATAATGAATGCTCCACCGCTAGGTGTTAAGAGTGGCTTTATTTGAAAGTGAAAGGATGACCCAAACGAACTATTCGGGTTGGGAAAGATAGCGACCGTTGACCATGCAGTGGCCAACTACATTCGCCAGGGTTCCCCGATAAACAATTTGGATAACGAACAACTGCGGCCCGCATAATCGTCCTTTAAGTAAAAAATAAGAAATGTCAAATGACGGAAATTATGTCATGATGCAATGCCAACATACATGAAATTAAACAAATAATGAATAAATAACAAGTTCAATATACAAATAATCAACAAAATATATAAGATATAATGAATAACACAACAAAGGAACATTTTCATCAATTTGAAAAAATGAACTCATAATGGTTAGAACCTCTATATCCTCAGCGGAGTCGCCATTCTGTTGATATCCTCTAAGAGGGCGCAACGTCGCGGTGACTCACCAAAAAATAGTAATCCAATTTTAAAAAGAATAAAAAAGTTTTAGAAAGGGTAAAGGGGTAAAAGAGAGTCGCCACCTAATTTTTAGGAAAACTAGGAAACCAATTAACAAATTAACTTAAAATAAATGTCTACGAAACCAATAGATTCTAGGTAAGGGGTTCAAGTTATTCCCAAAGGAAAGTGTTAGGCATCAATCGAAATCCATAATTGTGGGTCCCGACTGAATTTATTTTTTCAAATTAAGGAGAAGATAAAAATAATATTCAAGTATAATAAACATGCGATATACACAAATAGTAAAATGAAATAATAAAAAAAGAACGGCCTAAGTTTGCCTAACGTCAATATATACAAAATAATGAATTAAGAGTATAATTCGAACTTCATTCAAATAGCTTCAATGGAAAGCAACTCCAGTTACATGTAAAGACACTTAGTAAAAGTTTTAGTAATAAATAAATATGAAATAAAATAATAAATCAAATAATAACTTAAAAATAAAACACGTCTTATTAACATGGGAGACCTTGAAAATCGACGGTAATTTCTCCATCGTCCATTTTAACATACAAAAAATATAAATTTAAACTAAATTTCCATCTTTTAATATGAGGAGGCCTCGAAAACCGATGGAGAGATTTTTTTATTCGTCAATTTAACCAAAACATGAACACAAAATAATAACAATGTCTTAAATAAGAGGACGCCAACTATTTTACTAAATCCTAGCTAAACCACATTTCATGCAATTAAAGTTGCAACACCAACATATATTAATTAGTAATATAATTATTACTTATATATAACTTCACAATAAATAAAATAAGAGAATTATAAGCTAATCATTTAATTTAATATGATCCAACAACAAAACAAAATAACAAAGAGTAAGCAAAACAGTAGCCCAAAAGTAGAGAAACATAATGAAAGTGACTAAAGAAAAATAAACAATATAAACAAGCTCTAGGGGAAAATTTCCATGGAAACAAAATAAAAGAATGAAAAATATCAAAGCAATACCATGCCATCACAAAACCCAATTAAAGTTACTGGAAATTTTTAACATATACAAAAAAAAAAAGTAATGGTAGAACTAATAAAATCCAACATGAATACATAATAGGAAAATATCTCTAACACCAAATAATTAATAGCCAAAACATAATTAAAAAATTTACACCATTATTATAAAACAAACCAAAAACATTCAAATAATAAACAAATAACAACACCCATTAGCAATTTAAAATTAACCAAACAAAGTATATCAACAAATACGAAAGAAACGTAACTAGGCATAAAAATTAATCAAAAACTAAGTATAATGAACAAATAATAATAACAAATGATACCAAATAAAGAATTAAAAGAAAATGGGTAACACATTTGAAGCAGTAAACAATGTGAAATGGAACAAAACAAGAGAGTCTAATTCGTTGTGCCGCCGGAGCTTGCAGCTTTTTTGTTCGCTGGATTCCTTATTGTGGTGTTCTAAAGCTTGGAGCTTTTTGCCGCCAAATAAAGAGAGTGCCTCGCCGAAAACCTGCAAAAACAAATCGAAAAAAGAGGGAAAGAGAAGGGACTGACGGTGACTGGGTTGTTGTAGTTTATCAAAAAAAGGGTGGTCTGGGTCGGGGTTTTGGATGGGTGCTCGGAGCTTTGGTTGCTGGTTTATGTGGCTGTGGCGGTTAACTTGCCGAAAAAAAGAGAACAAACGAAAAGGGGGTTTTGGTTTGGTGGCTCCGGTGGTGAGCTCGCTGGTGGTTTGATATTGTTGTTGTTGATTTGCGAGCTCGAAGATCGTTTGCTTCGTGGGTGGAGGAGGTCGGAGAAATTGAAAATGGGGTAATTTTGGGGTTGTCTTGAAGTGAGGTTTGGAGTTGAATCGGGGTGGAGTCGGGTTGCCGGAAAAGAGAACGGAGAAAGGAAAAAGTAGGTCCTGTGTCGTGAGGCAGAAAAAAGAAGAAGGGGGAAAAATGGGGGGCCTTTGGGTGGTGGACTCGCCGGATTCCGGCAAAACTCCGATGAGTTTGTTACCTGAAAAATAATGAACAATAAAAGAATCTATTGAATTAAATAATTTGAAAATTACCTCTAAAATCTTATTCACCACCCCTTAACTTAATGAGCAAGCTATTCTTTAAATAGGGAATTAAAAACCACCAATAGTACAATACCACTATCTTAAAACCGTGGGCCAAAACCACCGGTTAATAAAATATCTCTGTATGAAATCTTATTCATATTAGAATGAATTTTTGGACTGTGTAAAGTATCAAAATGAATATTAACGAATGTAACATATAAAATGAATATGAAAAAAATGTAACGAACGTAACTAATGACATGTAAAAAATGCAATTTAATATAAATAATGATTTTATAAAATATGAACAAATATGTGAACGTATTCAACCGGCTGTGACAAAATAATATCAATAGAATTAACCGATAAAAATCCTAATACTTTGAGAATAAGGATAATAATCAACAAATTGCATTAAAATGACAAAACATGTATTTTAAACTATTTAAAAAATAAAATATTTAAAGAGTATTAACTTTAGAAATATCAGACCAAAATTTGATGTCAACACTGTTGAGAATAACTATCTCATTTGAACACTTGTTTCTGATAGCTTGAATTATTATAAGTTCGATATATGACTACTAATGTAATACTCTGAAAAGAAATGTTTGTTTGGTTTGAGTTTATAAGCATGTTAAATTAATATTTTATTATCTTGTTTCTATGGTTTTTTTCAAGAGCATATCCCTTTTTCTAATAATTTTTATCTTGTTTATCTATTTTTGCATGAATACGGGAGTTGATGTGTCACGTCCCGAGGCTAACCCTTGACGTAAACACGGGACTTAGGATCACGAATGACCCCAAGCTAACCCTATTGGCATTTCATAAGCAAACTAAGATAAACTGAAATGAGAAATACTGTGCGGAAGTTTAAAACATGATATAAACTGAAATGGGGAATACCCAATACTATCTGAATATATAAACTGAAAGTTTAATGACAAATGAAATATCAAACTCCAAGCTAAAACTGAATCTAACTATGTCTGAATGAAAGCCTCTAATTGACTAGAGATGCTAGGACACGCCCCGAGCTAACTCTAGCAAAACTGAAACTGAATGACTGAAAGTAAAAGGAAACATGTCTACCGTCCTCGAAGAATGAGGACTCACCACTGATTCTGCTGAACTGGATATCAGGAACCGATCTATGCATGATCTGAGTGTTGAGGACCTGGACCTACATCACGAGAAGATGTAGTACCGAGTATGCGTCAGTACTTGAAAGGTACTGAGCATGCATGATAGGATACAGTTGAACAACATATACATAACTGAAATAAAGCATACTGATCAATGATCTAAGATGAACATGAAGAATAAACTGAACATTCTGAACATGAACTAAACTGAATGCAATGACCAAGTACATAACATGCTGAAACTGAATACTAAAATATAACTGGAATCTAGTAAATGCACTAGAATCTGACTGTGGGAGCTACTAATATCCGACATAAAACCATGTGAGATAAATGTGGAGTCCCATGTATGCGTCCCATCAAGAGGACCTAATATACCTTGCCAAGGGTATATAGGTATGACTGACGTGATCACTAAATATGATGCCCACAGAGGGGACTTAACCTACGGGGGCACGTAGTTTTGGGACTATGAGGGTCACTGACCCTAGTCCAACTAGGTATTAAGTCTACTCCCAATAGAATGTATAAAATACAACATAACTGAAATAACTTGATAGCTCAAGATTCTGACATGCTTACTGAAAATGCATCATTAAGTACTGATAATGAAACATTTGAAAACTGATGCATAAATATCTGTATAAACTGGCCTAGCAAGTGTAATTCATGAACTAAACGAATCAACACATCTAGGGTTTTGAATGTCATGCAAGAACTAAGTAACATTGTTATGAAATCATGATAATATGATTTGGAGTATTCTAATAACTAAATCACAACAATTATCTAAAGTTATAGAAACCCTAAGTCTAAGGAATATTTAGGGAATCAAGTATGTGACTGAAATCTAGGGACCTAGTGGATGAAAGGAACTCATTAGTGAAATCCGACATACCTGGTGACGAATTCCACGGAGAAATCTTTTGATTTCGGGGCTGGAACAGGAGGAAACTTTGTTGCGTTCTTGGAGAGGGTTGGTCGACTCTTTTCTCCTTTTTGTTCTAAGTTTTTATGAGTTTTTGGTGAATGAATCGCTTAGGGTAATGTCTGATTAAGTACTAGGCTAAAACTGACCAAAACTACATAGTTTACGGGTTAAACGACATAGTTTAGGTGTCCAACACATAGGGAAAAGACCAAACAACCCCTGACTTAAAAGCTGTCGGGGTCAATGACGAACCTGAGTGATGGACCAACGGTCTGTGCTGGTCACTCGTCGTTTGGCTTCAGAGACTGGGATCTGGGGGGGTCTGAACCACGACCTGGACCATGGACAGTGGTCTGACCTACGGTCCGTGGGTCCTGACGTACTTGGCCAAAATTTTCTTGGGTTTTGGGAGAGAGCTGCAGGTGACCATCACTAACTGATATTGCCCACAAAGGGGACTTACACCTATGTGGCTCGTAGTTCTGGGACTATATGGGTACGCTGAACCCTAGTACAACTCGGTATTATGCTACTCCCAATAGATTAAGTGATTAAAACATTATGACTGAATTTCTGTAATACTGGATAGCTCAAAACTGGACATGCAAAACTGAGAATGCAACAATTAATCTGATAAGGATGCATTCATAAACTGAGGCAAGTATAACTGAATACTGAAATATTTGACCTAGCATGTGTAATTCAAGAACTAAAGAAATACATAGCTAGGGTTCTGAATTTCATGCAATAAACTGAGCAATAACATGATAATCTGATTTGGAACATGTTAATAACTAATTCATGATGATCTGCTGTAATTCTAGAAACCCTAGGTCTATTCATAATAAGGGAATCAAGAAACTGACTGAATTCTAGGGACC
>JAJOOS010008833.1:0-35076 GCA_029582725.1 Solanum chiquidenum
TTAAGGATTGTAAATCTCTAAGAAAAAAACATAATAAGAAATTCATTTATATACTTAACTTAAGCACGAAATAAAAACAAATATCGTCACCTATAAAGTGCGCAAATTTCTTGACAAAGTTTCTCAAACCTATTCTATCAAGCCATATTCATTCACCAAACACTTTTGTAATGGCAAAAATTAAGATTATGCACCGACAGAAGACTCGGAAGAAGGTGATAATATCTAAAGCAAATCGCTTTGTAGCTTTAGAAAAGTTAAGGACAAGTGTTGTCAAGGAAGAACACGAACTTTCTATTTGAACAGGAGCACATGTTGCTATTGTTTCTTATTCCCAGGGTGGTATGCCATATGTTTATGATTCCTCCAACAGCTTTGACACAATAAATAAGTTCCTTAATGATGCGAAAGATTCTGCAGTCAAAAGGGATCATTGATTTTATTGCCTTTAGAGAAGGATTTATCTATTTGTTTTATCTTATTTAGTATTAGTTAAGAGGAATGATCACTCATAAACTGGGTGATAATTTCTCTTAACTAATACTAAATAAGATAAAAAGAAATAGATAAATCCTTTTCCAAAGGCAATCAAATCAATGACCCCCTTTGACTGCAGAAGCCTTCGCATAATTGAGGAACTTATTTATTGTGTCAAAGTCTTTGGAGGAATCATAAGCATATGGTATGCCACCCGGGGAATAAGCGACAATAGCAACGTGTGCTCCTGTTGTAATAAAAAGTTTGTGTGCTTTCTTGACCGCACATACCCATGTCTTTTTGAAACCTATAAAGTGTTTTGCTTTAGATATTATCACCTTGTGTTGAGTCTTTTCTTGGTGCATAATATTAATTTGTGTCATTAAAAAAGTGCTTGGTGAATGAAGATGGCTTGACAGAATAGGTTTGAGAAACGTTGTAAAGAAATTTGCTCACTTTATGGGTGATGATATTTGTTTTTGTTTCGTGGTTAAGTTAAGTAAATAAATGAATTTCCTGTTATGTATTTATCTTAGAGATTTATAATCCTTAAAAAAAAAAAAATTCCAATTTTAAAGGTACATGAGTTACATTTTTTCCATTCAAGTATCTTCTAATTTTCCTTTAATAGATTACTGCGCTTTAAAGATAAGACATTTTTAATTATATTCTTAAAAACTTTATTTGATTTGGAGTAGGCATATTCATAATTTTCCCATTTTTGAATTATATGGACAATTTTAGTGATATTCGTAGGATTTTATGTCCTCTACTTAAATAAGAAGTGATGTGCTAGAATTGAAAAAATGTAAATCACGTACATTTAGAGCTAGAGTAAAATTAGATGATATAACTTGGATAGAAAAACGTAAATCATTTACCTTTAAACTATAATGGGCTTTTTCAGAAATCATCCATTGCCATATTAGGCATATGCAAGTACAAGCCCAATATATGTCATTTTATTTGTTTCGATTTATATGTTACAAATGAAATTAAGAGAATTCATTAAATTTTTACATAACTTTAAAATATTTTGAGATGTTAATTACTCTTATTTATAGGACTATTGACATAATTTTAAAGAATATATATGTTGCTCTCTCTGTCTTAATTTGTGTGACATATGCTAAATTTTGAAAGTCACCAAATTTTAATATGTTTTTAATTGTTAATTATTGTGATTTGTAGTACTCATGATTTTGAAATAACATATATGTTATTTGCAGTGAACAAATATTGGGCTTCAGTATTTGTCCTTCCTCAATGTGTGGTTAAGGAGGTGGATAGAAAATGTAGAGATTTCTTACGGAGTTGCACAAAAAAGAGAAGAAAAGTAGCATTGGTAGCATGGAATAGAGTTTGTAAAACTAAGAAAATGGGAGGGGGGTGTCTGAATATAAAAAGTTGCAAGATATGGAACTATGTTGTAGTGGGGAAACTAATTTGGGTACCCATAACTGAGAAAGAAGCTCTTCGTGTTAAGTGGGTAGATGGAATCTATCTAAAAAATGATGAATATTTCTGGGTACATACACCACCAAATGATAGTAGCTGGTATTGGAAGGCCCTAAATAAACTAAAACTAGGTACGGAAAATTGGTATCAACAGGATAGATACACTTTGACATTTGATGGAGGATATTCGATGAGTCAGGTTTTATTGGTGGTAATATATATTCATAGTTAATTGCCAAAAAAACAGGAATTTGATATTTTCCGTTGTAGGGTCTGTTTAAACTTGATAATATAGAAGTTTTCCCATCTGGACCAACCCACACCATTAATAAGGTCGTCACGGACGCCCGTCAACAATTTGTCCAAAACCACGTCGGGAACACATATAACCGAAAATCCATGGACTATAGCACAGGTAAAATGAAAAATTTAGTATTTCCCATTCTCGGCCTCATTTGAACTTGAAATACAGATGTTTTCCACTCCGAACCAAGCCACGCCATTAATAAAGTCGTCATGGTCACCCACAAAATATTTTGGACAAATAAACGGTGGGATCACACACATAAAGTTTTTTCGGAAAAATATTTTGGGTGGTCCAAGACGCCAGATCTATGTGCTAATATACACGATAAAATGGGGAAAAATGTATTTCCCACTTTGTGGCACGTTTGAATTTGAAAATGCTGACGTTTGCCCTACAAACCAACGCAGACCATCTAAAGGTAAATGATTTACGTTTTTCTTTCATCCAAGTTATATCTTCTAATTTTTCTCTAGTTCTAAATGTACAGGATTTACATTTTTCTATTCTAGAACATCACTTCATATTGAAGTAGAGGACGTTAAATCCTACAAATATTACTAAAATTGTCCATATAATTCAAAAATGGAAAAATTACGAATGTGCCTACTCTAAATCAAATAAAGTTTTAAGAATATCATTAAAAATATCCTATCTTTAAAGAGGACTAATGTATTAAAGTAAAATTAGAAGATAGTTGAATGGAAAAAATGTAACTCATGTACCTTTAAAATGGGAAAAAAATTAAAAAAATGTAACTTAAATGGAAAAAACGTAACTCATATACCTTTAAAATTGGAGTCAAAATATATTTTAAGGATTGTAAATCTCTAAGAAAAAAACATAATAAGAAATTCATTTATATACTTAACTTAACCACGAAATAAAAACAAATATCGTCACCTATAAAGCGCGCAAATTTCTTGACAAAGTTTCTCAAACCTATTCTATCAAGCCATATTCATTCACCAAACACTTTTGTAATGGCAAAAATTAAGATTATGCACCGACAGAAGACTCGGAAGAAGGTGATAATATCTAAAGCAAATCGCTTCGTAGCTTTCGAAAAGTTATGGACAAGTGTTGTCAAGGAAGCACACGAACTTTCTATTTGAACAGGAGCACATGTAAATCAGATAAAGTTTTAAGAATATCATTAAAAGTATCCTATCTTTAAAGAGGACTAATGTATTAAAGTAAAATGAGAAGATAGTTGAATGGAAAAAATGTAACTCATGTACCTTTAAAATGGGAAAAAAATTAAAAAAATGTAACTTAAATGGAAAAAACGTAACTCATGTACCTTTAAAATTGGAGTCAAAATATATTTTAAGGATTGTAAATCTCTAAGAAAAAAACATAATAAGAAATTCATTTATATACTTAACTTAACCACGAAATAAAAACAAATATCGTCACCTATAAAGTGCGCAAATTTCTTGACAAAGTTTCTCAAACCTATTCTATCAAGCCATATTCATTCACCAAACACTTTTGTAATGGAAAAAATTAAGATTATGCACCGACAGAAGACTCGGAGGAAGGTGATAATATCTAAAGCAAATCGCTTTGTAGATTTCGAAAAGTTATGGACAAGTGTTGTTGAGGAAGCACACGAACTTTCTATTTGAACAGGAGCACATGTTGCTATTGTTTCTTATTCCCAGGGTGGTATGCCATATGTTTATGATTCCTCCAACAACTTTGACACAATAAATAAGTTCCTTAATGATGCGAAAGATTCTGCAGTCAAAAGGGATCGTTGATTTTATTGCCTTTAGAGAAGGATTTATCTATTTGTTTTATCTTATTTAGTATTAGTTAAAAGAAATGATCACTCATAAACTGGGTGATAATTTCTCTTAACTAATACTAAATAAGATAAAAAGAAATAGATAAATCCTTTTCTAAAGGCAATCAAATCAATGACCCCCTTTGACTGCAGAAGCCTTCGCATAATTGAGGAACTTATTTATTGTGTCAAAGCTATTGGAGGAATCATAAACATACGGTATGCCACCCGGGGAATAAGCGACAATAGCAATGTGTGCTCCTGTTGTAATAGAAAGTTTGTTTGTTTCCTTGACAACACTTGCCCATATCTTTTTGAAATGTACAAAGCATTTAGTTATTATCATCTCCTATTGAGTCTTTTCTTGGTGCATAACATTAATTTGTGTCATTAAAAGAGTATTTGTTGAATGAAGATGGCTTGACAGGATAGGTTTGAGAAATGTTGTGAAATTTTTTTCTCACTTTATAGGTGATGATATTTGTTTTTATTTCGTGGTTAAGTTAAGTAAATAAATGAATTTCCTATTATGTATTTTCTTAGAGATTTATAATCCTTAAAATATATTTTTTTCCAATTATTTTTTGGTAACTAACATTTATTAATTACCAGAGGCAAAACATTACAAATCAAGCAGCTATCACAACATGCTTTGTTTTCAAAAAGTAAAAACAACAAACTACCTTCTAACTCTACATCCTATTACTCAGAATTTAAATTTATTTACATCATTTTTAATACTAGCTGGAGCTCGAGCAATAGTCACATAGGCTATCTCCTTGGCTACATTTTGCTCCATTTTGCTCTTTTTCTCGAAAATTCTGTTGTTCCTATTAATTTACAGCCCATAGATTCCTTCAGCCAATATAATCTTGAAAATTTGTGTTGTTTTAGTCTTCCCCTTCCCGTGTTGAATACTCCATTGTATAAACTGTCCCCATGTCAATGGTACTACACTACGTTGATGACTCCATGTAAATAACCTTTCCCATAGCTTCCTAGGAAATTGGAATTGGATGATCAGATGGTCTATAGTCTCTTCTGCTTTCTTACATAAGATGCAAGTCTTATTTACTTCCACACCCCATTTAGCTAGCCTGTCAACCGTTGCTAACTTCTTGTTAAGCATAAGCCACGTTGTGAAGTAAGCTTTTTGACTTGCTGCATTGTTGAACATGAGGCATTTCCAGTCAGGCCTTTGCAACTCCCCTATCATATACAGATAAATTTGCCTGATCATACTTCCTTTCTTGCCCTGCATTAGATGGATTTGATCAATTGTATGTTTAGCACTCATTACTTTCCTTATCATCCAGCTGGCTTGTTTGTCTTGCCAAATGCTCTGCCCCTTTATATAGTATGTTTGTATCCATTTGATCCAAAGCTTGTCCTTTTTATTTGCTAAATCCCAGCAAAATTTGGCCACAACAGCTTTGTTCCAAACTTGCATATTAATCAATCCCATACCTCCAGCAGATTTGGGACAACACACTCTCTCCCAAGCTACCAGGGACTTTTTAGTAACATATCCCACACCTGACCACAAATAGCTTCTACATAGCCCCTCAATCAGTTTGATTATTTTTGCAGGAATGATGAACAATTGTGCCCAATTAGATTGCACCCCAAATAACAGTCTGTACCAATTGTCTTCTACCTGCATATGATAATTTCCTAGCTGTCCATGAGTTAATCCTTGTCATGATTTTTCAATGAGAGGATACCACTGGACAACTGTCAGTTTCTTGGTTGAAAGAGGCACCCCCAGATACTTAAAAGGTAGTTCTTCCAATTTTAATGGTAGATGAGTTACATATTTTCCATTCAAGTATCTTCTAATATTCCTTTAATAGATTAATACGCTTTAAAGATAAGACATTTTTAATTATGTTCTTAAAAACTTTATTTGATTTGGAGTAGGCACATTCATATTTTTTCCATTTTTGAATTATATGGACAATTTTAGTAATATTTGTAGGATTTTATGTCCTCTACTTCAATAAGAAGTGATGTGCTAGAATTTAAAAAATGTAAATCATGTACATTTAGAGGTAGAGTAAAATTAGATGATATAACTTGGATAGAAAAAACGTAAATCATTTACCTTTAAACTATAATGGGCTCGTTCAGGAATCACCTCTTGCCATATTATGCATATGCAGGTACAAGCTCAATATATGTTATTTTATTTGTTTCAATTTATATGTTACAAACGAAATTAAGAGACTTCATTAAAGTTTTACATAACTTTAAAATATTTTGAGATGTTAATTATTATGATTTATAGGACTATTGACATACTTTTAAAGATTATATGTGTTACTCTCTCTGTCTTAATTTATGTGACATATGATAAATTTTGAAAGTCACCAAATTTTAATATGTTTTTAATTGTTAATTATTGTGATTTATAGTACACACGATTTTGAAATAACATATATGTTATTTGCAGTGAACAAATATTGGGATTCAGTATTTATCTTTCCTCAAAGTGTGGTTAAGGAGGTGGATAGAAAATGTAGAGATTTCTTACGAAGTAGCACAAAAGAGAGAAGAAAAGTAGGATTGGTAGCATGGAATAGAGTCTGGTAAGAAAATGGGAGAGGGGGGGGGGTCTGAATATAAAAAGTTGCAAGATCTGCAACTATGTTGTAGTGGGGAAACTAATTTGGGTACTCATAACTCAGAAAGAAGCTCTTCGGGTTAAGTGGGTAGATGAAATCTATCTAAAAAATGATGATATTTCTGGGTACATACACCACCAAATGATAGTAACTGGTACTGAAAGGCCCTAAATAAATTGAAACTAGGTACGGAAAATTGGTATCAACAGGATAGATACACTTTAACATTTGATGGAGGATATTCGATGAGTCGGGCCCAAAATAAATGAAGTTTATTTTATTGGTGGTAATATATATTCATAGTTAATTGCAAAAAAAAATAGGAATTTTATATTTTACGTTCTAGGGTCTGTTGAAACTTGAAAATATAGAAGTTTTCCTCTCTGGACCAACCCACACAATTAATAAGGTCGTCACGGACGCCCATCAACAATTTGTCCGAAACCACGTTGCGATCACATATAACCCAAAATCCATGGACTATAGCACAAGTAAAATGAGAAACTTAGTATTTCCCGTTCTGGGCCTCATTTGAACTTGAAATACAGACGTTTTCCTCTCCGAACCAAGCCACACCATAAATAAGGTCGTCACGGTAACCCACAAAAAAATTTGGAGAAATAAACGGTGGGATCACACTCATAAAGTTTTTTCAGAAAAATATTTTGGTTGTTCCAAGACCCCAGATCCATGTGCTAATATACACGATAAAATGCAAAAAAAATGTATTTCCAGCTTTGTGCCTCGCTTGAATTTGAATATTCTGACGTTTGCCCCTCCAAACCTACGCACACAAATTAAAGGTAAATGATTTACGTTTTTTTTTTCATCCAAGTTATATCATCTAATTTTGCTCTAGTTCTAAATGTACATGGTTTACATTTTTCCATTCCAGCACATAACTTCATATTGAAGTAGAGGACGTTAAATCCTACAAATATTACTAAAATTGTCCATATAATTCAAAAATGGAAAAATTACGAATGTGCCTACTCTAAATCAAATAATTTTTTAAGAATATAATTAAAAATATCCTATCTTTAAAGCGGAGTAATTTATTTAAGGAAAATTAGAAGATACTTGATTGGAAAAAATGTAACACATGTAACTTTAAAATTAGAAAAAAATTAAAAAATGTAACTTGAATGGAAAAAATGTTACACATGTACCTTTAAAATTGGAGTCAAAATATATTTTAAGGACTGTAAATCTCTAAGAAAAAAATATAATTGGAAATTCATTTATATACTTAACTTAACCATGAAATAAAAACAAATATCATCACTTATAAAGTGCGCAAATTTCTTGACAAAGTTTCTCAAACCTATTATGTCAAGCCATATTCATTCACCAAACACTTTTGTAATGGCACAAATTAAGATTATGCACTGATAGAAGACTCAACAGAAGGTGATAATATATATAAAACAAAACACTTTGTAGCTTTCAAAAAGCTATGGGCAAGTGCTGTTAAGGAAGCACACGAACTTTCTGTTAAAACAGGAGCACATGTTGCTATTGTCGCTAATTCCCAGGGTGGAATACCATATGTTTATGATTCCTCCAACAACTTTGACACAATAAATAAGTTCCTCAATGATGTGAAGGCTTTTGCAGTCAACTAGGGTCATTGCTTTGATTGCCTTTAGAGAAGGATTTATCTATTTGTTTTATCTTATTTAGTATTAGTTAAGAGAAATGATCAGTCATAAACTGTGTAATAATTTCTCTTAACTAATACTAAATAATATAAAAAGAAATATATAATCCTTTCCTAAAGGCAATCAAATCAATGACCCCCTTTGACTGCAGAAGCCTTCGCATAATTGAGGAACTTCTTTATTGTGTCAAAGCTGTTGGAGGAATCATAAACATACGGTATGCCACCCGGGGAATAAGCGACAATAGCAATGTGTAATCCTGTTGTAATAGAAAGTTTGTTTGTTTCCTTGACAACACTTTTCCATATCTTTTTGAAAGATACAAAGCGTTTAGATATTATCACCTTGTGTTGAGTTTTTTCTTGGTGCATAATATTAATTTGTATCATTAAAAAAGTGCTTGGTGAATGAAGATGGCTTGACATAATAGGTTTGAGAAACTTTGTGAAGAAATTTGCTCACTTTATAGGTGATGATATTTGTTTTTATTTCGTGGTTAAGTTAAGTAAATAGATGAATTTCCTATTATATTTTTTTTCTTAGAGATTTATAATCCTTAAAATATTTTTTTTCCTATTTTAAAGGTACATGAATTACATTTTTTCCATTCAAGTATCTTCTAATATTCCTTTAATAGATTACTGCGCTTTAAATATAAGACATTTTTAATTATGTTCTTAAAAACTTTATTTGATTTGGATTACGCACATTCATAATTTTCCCATTTTTGAATTATATGGACAATTTTAGTAATATTTGTAGGATTTTATGTCCTCTACTTCAATAAGAAGTGATGTGCTAGAATTGAAAAAATGTAAATCATGTACATTTAGAGGTAGGGTAAAATTAGATGATATAACTTGGATAGAAAAAACATAAATCATTTACCTTTAAACTATAATGGGCTTGTTTAGAAATCATCTCTTTCCATATTATGCATATGCAAGTACAAGCTCAATATATGTTATTTTATTTGTTTCGATTTATATGTTACAAACGAAATTAAGAGAGTTCATTAAATTTTTACATAACTTTAAAATATTTTGAGATGTTAATTATTCTAATTTATAGGACTATTGACATAATTTTAAAGATTATATGTGTTACTCTCTCTATCTTAATCGGTGTGACATATGCTAAATTTTGAAAGTCACCAAATTTTAATATGTTTTAAATTGTTAATTATTGTGATTTATAGTACTCATGATTTTGAAATAACATATATGTTATTTGCAGTGAACAAATATTGGGATTCAGTATTTATCTTTCCTCAAAGTGTGGTTAAGGAGGTGGATAGAAAATGTAGAGATTTCTTACGGAGTAGCACAAAAGAGAGAAGAAAATTAGCATTTGTAGCATGGAATAGAGTCTATAAAACTAAGAAAATGGGAGAGGGGGGGGGGGGTCTGAATATAAAAAGTTGCAAGATGTGGAGCTATGTTGTAGTGGGGAAACTAATTTGGGTACTCATAACTTAGAAAGAAGCTCTTCGGGTTAAGTGGGTAGATGGAATCTATCTAAAAAATGATGAATATTTCTAGGTACATACACCACCAAATGATAGTAGCTGGTACTGAAAGGCCCTAAATAAATTGAAACTAGGTACGGAAAATTGGTATCAACAGGATAGATACACTTTAACATTTGATGGAGGATATTCGATGAGTCGGGCCCTAAATAAATAAAGTTTGTTTTATTGGTGTTAATATATATTCATAGTTAATTGCTAAAAAAATAGGAATTTGATATGTTCCGTTCTAGGGTCTGTTGAAACTTGAAAATATAGAAATTTTCCCCTCTGGACCAATCCACACAATTAATAAGGTCGTCACGGACGCCCATCAACAATTTGTCCGAAACTACGTCGGGATCACAAATTACCCAAAAATCAATGGACTATAGCACAGGTAAAATGAGAAATACGTCATTAATAAGATCGTCACGGTCACCCACAAAAAAATTTGGACAAATAACCGTTGGGATCACACTCATAGAATTTTTTCAGAAAAATATCTTAGGTGGTCCAAGATGCTAGATCCATATGCTAATATACACCATAAAATGCAAAAATAATTGAATTTCCCGCTTTGTACCTCACTTGAATTTTAAAATGCTGACGTTTGCCACTCCAAACCAACGCACACCGATTAATGGTAAATGATTTACGTTTTTTTTTTTATCCAAGTTATATCATCTAATTTTTCTCTAGTTCTAAATGTACATGATTTACATTTCTCCATTCTAGCACATCACTTCATATTGAAGTAGAGGACGTTAAATCCTACAACTATTACTAAAATTGTTAATATAATTCAAAAATGGAAAAATTATGAATGTGCCTACTCTAAATCAAATAAAGTTTTAAGAATATAATTAAAAATATCCTATCTTTAAAGTGGAGTAATATATTTAAGGAAAATTAGAAGATACTTGAATGGAAAAAATGTAACTAATGTAATTTTAAAATTGGAAAAAAATTTAAAAATATAACTTGAATGGAAAAAATGTAACACATGTACTTTTAAAATAGGAGTCAAAATATATTTTAAGGACTGTAAAATCTCTAAGAAAAAACCATAATAAGGAATTCATTTATACAGTTAACTTAACCATGAAATAAAAACAAATATCGTCACTTATAAAGTGCGCAAATTTCTTGACAAAGTTTCTCAAACCTATTATGTCAAGCCATATTCATTCACCAAACACTTTTGTAATGGCACAAATTAAAATTATGCACCGACAGAAGACTCAACAGAAGGTGATAATATATAAAGCAAAACGCTTTGTATCTTTCAAAAAGCTATGGGCAAGTGTTGTCGAGGATGCACACGAACTTTCTATTAAAACAGGAGCACATGTTGCTATTGTCTCTTATTCCCAGTGTGGCATACCATATGTTTATGATTCCTCCAACAACTTTGACACAATAAATAAGTTCCTCAATGATGTGAAGGTTTCTGCAGTCAAATGGGGTCATTGATTTGATTGCCTTTAGAGAAGGATTTATCTATTTGTTTTATCTTATTTAGTATTAGTTAAGAGAAATGATCACTCATAAACTGGGTGATAATTTCACTTAACTAATACCAAATAAAATAAAAAGAAATAGATAAATCCTTTCCTAAATGTAATCAAATCAATGACCACCTTTGACTGCGGAAGCCTTCACATAATTGAGGAACTTACCTATTGTGTCAAAGCTGTTGGAGGAGTCATAAACATATGGTATGCCACCCGGGGAATAAGTAACAATAGCAACGTGTGCTCCTGTTGTAATAGAAAGTTTGTCTGTTTCCTTGACAACACTTTCCCATATCTTTTTGAAAGGTACAAAGCGTTTAGATATTATCACCTTGTGTTGAGTCTTTTCTTGGTGTATAATACTAATTTGTGTCATTAAAAAAGTGCTTGGTGAATGAAGATGGCTTGACAGAGTAGGTTTGAGAAACTTTGTGAAGAAATTTGCTCACTTTATAGGTGATGATATTTGTTTTTATTTCGTGGTTAAGTTAAGTAAATAAATGAATTTCCTATTATATTTTTTTTCTTAGAGATTTATAATCCTTAAAATATATATTTTTCCAATTTTAAAGGTACATGAGTTACATTTTTTCCAATCAAGTATCTTCTAATATTCCTTTAATAGATTACTGCGCTTTAAAGATAGGACAATTTTAATTATGTTCTTAAAAACTTTATTTGATTTGGATTAGGCACATTCATATTTTTTCCATTTTTGAATTATATGGACAATTTTAGTAATATTTGTAGGATTTTATGTCCTCTACTTCAATAAGAAGTGATGTGCTAGAATTTAAAAAATGTAAATCATGTACATTTGGAGGTAGAGTAAAATTAGATGATATAACTTGGATAGAAAAAACGTAAATCATTTACCTTTAAACTATAATGGGCTTGTTCAGAAATCATCTCTTGCCATATTATGCATATGCAAGTACAAGATCAATATATGTTATTTTATTTTTTTCAATTTTTTACAAACGAAACTAATAGAGTTCATTAAATTTTTACATTACTTTAAAATATTTTGAGTTGTTAATTATTCTGATTTATAGGACTATTGACATAATTTTAAAGAATATATATGTTACTCTCTGTCTTAATTTGTGTGACATATGCTAAATTTTGAAAGTCACCAAATTTTAATAAATTTTTAATTGTTAATTATTGTGATTTATAGTACTCATGATTTTGAAATAACATATATGTTACATTGTTTGTCCCAATTTATGCAGGACCTGTGAAATAGGTCGTCACAGACACCCACAAATAATTTCCGCAAAAAAACTACCTAATGAATAATGTAATCAATGATTTTCTCTCCTAGTACAACTATATCTTTTATCATGTAATGAATTAGGTGGCTTAAAACTCCATTAAATAGGTCTTCACATACGCCCAAAAAAATTTCAACCAAAAAAACATTAGGTGCACATATCACCCAAAATCAATGAATTATAACACAGGAAAAAATTAGAAAAATCTATATTTCCCATTTTGGCACCTCGTTTGTACTTAAAAATGCCGATGTGTGCCACTCAGAACCGACCCACACCATTCATAAGGTCTTCATGGACGCCCACAAAACACTTTAGCTAGAACACATGTCGAGATCACATATAACTCAAAATCAATGGACTATAGAATACGTAAAACGAGAAATTTGGTATTTCCCAATTCGGGACTTGTTTGAACTTGAAAATGCAAACGTATCCCCTCCTGACGAACGCACACAATTAATATGTCCATCAAGGATGCCCAGAAAAAATTTCATCCAAAAATATGTCAGGATCACATATCACCTAAAATTCATGGACTATAGCACACGTAAAATGAGAATTTGTATTTCCTGTTCCGGAGCTCGTTTGAACTTTACAATGCAGAGCCTATGCCCTTCCGGACCAACCCACCATTAATAAGGTCGTCAAGGACAAATATTTCGGCCAAAAACTCAGCGGGGAACACATGACACCCAAAATCCATGGACTACACGTAAAATGGGGCCTCATTTGAACTTGAAAATATAGATGATTGATCCTCCAGAGCAACACAGTGTTAAAAATGTCATCACGGATGCCCATAATATTTTTTGCCAAAAACACGTCGGGATCACATATCAACCAAAATTCATAGGCTATAACACACGTAAAATGAGAAACTTAATATCTCACATTTCGAGACTTGTTTGAACTTTAAAATGCAGACGTTTTCCCCTTCGGACTTACCCAAAAAGGTCTTCGTGGACTCTCACAAAAATATTCAGCCAAAAACACGTTATTTAACATATCACTCAAAATCTATTGACTGTAGCGCACGTAAAATGGGAAATTTAGTATTTTCCGTTGCAGACCTCGTTTAAACTTGAAAAAAAATGCAAACATTTTTCCCTCCGGACCAATGCATGCCATTAATAAGGTCTTCATGGACTCCCACAAAAAGTTTCAGCACAAAATACGTTGGAATCACATATCACCCAAAACCATGGACTATAATACACGTAAAATAGGAAATTTCATATTTCCCATTCTGGGCCTCGTTTAAACTTTAAAATACGGACATTTGCCCATATGGACGAATGCATTCCATTAATAAGGTCATCACAGACGCCCACTAAAAACTTCAGCCAAAAACATATCGGGATCAGATATCACCCAAAATTCATGGACTAGCACACACAAAACAAGAAATTTGATATTTCACGTTTCGTGCCTTGTTTGAACTTTAAAATGCATATGTTTGCCCCTCCAAACCAGTTCACACCATTGACAAGGTCATCACAGACTCCCACAAAATATTTCGGCCAAAAACACACCGAGATCACATATCACCAAAAATCTATGGATTATAGCACACATAAAATGGGAAATTTGGTATTTCCCATCCCGGGCCTCATTTGAACTTGAAAATGCGGACTTTTACCCCTCCAGAACAATGCACACAATTAATAAGGTTATCACGGACGGCCACAACAAATTTCGGCCAAAAACACGGTGGGATCACACTCATAAAGAATTTTTAGAAATATATTTTGGGTGGTCCAAGCGCCAGATCCATGTAATACACACAAAAAATAGAAAAATTAGTATTTTCCACTTCGGGTTTTGTTTGAACTTGAAAATGCTGACGTTTGCCCCTCCAAACCAACACACACCATTTAACTGGTCTTCAGGGATTCTCACAACAAATTTTGCCCAAAAACCTGTTGAGCGCATATATCAATATAAATCAATGGATTATGACACACGAAAAATGAAAAAAAAATATATTTCCCTTTCCTAACCTTGTTTGAACTTTAAAATGTAAATGTTTGCCTTACTGAACCAACACATACCATTAAATAGGACGTTACGGAATACCACAAAAAAAATTGGCCAAAAATTTACCTAATAAATAATGTAATCAATGATTGCCTTTCTTAAAGACAAACATTATATACTACCATATCATTTAGTACGTAGTGAATTAGGTGGCTTCGAACTGACAAGCCCTATTAAGTAGATCGTCAAAAACGCCCATAAAATATTTCGGCCAAAAAAACTTTGGGCGCACATGTCACCTAAAATTCAAGTATTATAACTCACGAAAAATAGAAAGATTTGTATTTCCCATTGCAACGCCTAGTTTGAACTTAAAAATGCCGAGTGCGCCTCTACAAACAAACACATGACATTCATAGGGTCGCAAAGAAGCCCACAAAAAGATTTGTCCAAAAACACGTCGAGATCACATATCACCCAAAATCGATGGACTAAAGCACATGTAAAACAAGAAAATTGGTATTTCCCATTCTGTGCCTTGTTTGAGCTTGAAAATGAAGACATATGCCCCTACGGAAAAAGGCACACAATTAATAAGGTCGTCACAGACTCCCACAAAAATGTTTGGCCAAAACCACATCGAGATCACACATCACAAAAAATCCATGGACTATTGCACACGTGAAACGAGAAATTTGGTATTTCCCGTTATGGACCACATTTGAAGTTAAAAATGCACATGTATTCCTCTCTGAACCATCCCATGCAATTAATAAGGTCATCACAGAGGCAAAAAAATATATTTCACCAAAAACATGTTGAGATCACATATCACATAAAATCCATGGACTATAGCACAAGTAGAACGAGAAATTTGGTATTTCACGTTCGGGGCATCATTTGAACTTGAAACCGTGGACGTTTGCCCCTCTTGATCAACACACACAATAATAATGTCCCTACGGATGCGCACAAAAAATTTCAGCCAAAAACACATCAGGATCACATATCACCAAAAATCAATGCACTATAGCACATGTAAAACGGAAAATTTGGCATTTCCTATTTTTCTCCTTATTAGAACTTGAAATTGTAGACGTTTGCCCCTCCGGAAAAACCCACACCATTGATAAGGCCCTCAGGGATGCTCAAAAAAGGTTTCGGCCAAAAATACGTCGTTATCACATATCACCCAAAATCCATGGACTATAGTATAAGTAAAATGGGAAATTCGATATTTCCAGTTATGGACCTTGTTTGAACTTGAAAATGTAGATGTTTGACCCACCGGACCAACACACACCATTAATAAGGTCGTCATAGAGTGATACAGAAAAAAAATTCAGATACAAAGTATGAAAGTGTTCTAATTTCTTGTAGAATGGAAATAAAGAAAAATGCAATATAATGTAAATTAATAAGTTTCAATTATCATTATTAAGAGTTGGAAAAATGGTCTGATGGACCCTTGTACTTGTATGTGTTTGTATTGTGAACCCTTCTACTTGCCCCTTTTTCATCTGAACCCCTCTACCCATCGAAACAAAACATTTTAAACACATTTTTTACTACTCAATTGTGTGTTTATCACAAACACCTGACACATAATTTTAAAAATAATTATAAAATGACACGTATGATTATAAAATGACACACATATATATAGTCACTCCACGTCATTTTTCCTTTTATTATATTAGATTAATGTAGCAACACTTTTCTTTCCAATTTTTATTTCTTTTTGCTATAACTGTCTCCATCCCCACAATTTGACTTCATACCTTCTTCTAATCTTCCTTACCTTTTTTTTTTCTTACTTCTCTTCTACTCTTTCCATTGAAGTAAAAAATGTTGGCATGACTTTGATTGTTCACAATCTCGTCGGAGTTTGGAGTTGATTTTGAATTTTATCGGATTGGGGTTTTGGTGGTGACCGGTGGCCTAAGGAAGAGTGGGGGTCTGATTGTTTCTAGTTGTTCACAATCTCGCCAGAGCTCGGGGCTGGCGGCTTTAAAATATTGTGTTTCAATAAGTTTAGGGGTTCAGATGTCAAAGGAGCAAGTAGAAGGGTTCACAATATAAACACATACAAGTACAAGGGTCCACCAGACCATTTTGCGTTTGGTAATCAATTGTTAACGAAAACAATTAACGCGGTGTTTGAACTAATAGAGAGGGAACCTTGGAAGTGTGTGAGCAATCAAATACTAATTTCACTTAATGGGTAATGAGTTCCTTCGAACCTTAACAAGCTTAACAATGCAAAACAACACAAATCCTTAATTTAACCCACTTTATCAAGCTGGGTTTTAAGGAAACAAGGCAATACAATTATCAATCATTTACTCCACTCTAAGCAACTTTCACAAGCAAACAGAGAGAACTAAAGCTAGAACAAAATTCTCAACTTCAGTTCATCAATGAAAACATTAATAAATACCTGAACGCATTTAAAAATAGTAGTAAATCTAGCAATTAAAATACCGACAAGCTAATTTATGTATTCGATTAAATAGTCACACCCCTAAGGAATGGGGGTTTAGCCAAGCATAACAAAAAGCAAGAAATAGTTACCAAAAAGATGTTCCATCAGAATGACAAAATATCCAATGTTCAATGCCAAAATTAAGACTAAAACATTAAAAACTCAATATCTAAGCTCAAAACCCTCTCAAAGAATATTTAGTATTATAAAAGTATGTAAAAATCACTAAAATCTGTGTAAGACCCTTTTATCTCTTTTCAAAAATCAATTTATATGTTTCCAAAAACTTCCCAAAATTTAAATACGTTCCTATTAGTGAAGTTAGTCGCGATCGCCGAATGACTCGGTGATCCGCCGATACGAATTCCTTATTGCCGTTTGGACTTTACTTCTGCATCCACTTGTTTTGTTCATTTAGGCGAGGTTGATCGAGCTCGCCGTTCCATTCGACACATCGCCGAAGTGCACTTTTGTTTGCCTAGTTCGCTTAGTTCATGAGCCAACGCTAGACCTTTTGGCGAGCTAGAAGCTCACTCAGCGAGTCGCCAAGTGGCTTTTGCGGGCTCTAGCCTTCTTTTTCTTAAGCTTTTCCAACTTTTTACTTCTTTTCACAATGTAATGTCCTTGCCTTGTTCTTAAACTTTCATGGCTGCACACAAACAATTCAACATCAGTTGTGAACACAAAATCGGCATTTAGGACATTAATTCATTAAATAACAAGCCCTAAATTACTCAAAATTACCGACTCATCAACACCCCAACTTAAACTTTTGCTTTTCTTCAAGTAAAACATGAGATTAATCTGGTCAACAGGGATGTCTAGAAGTACTGCTTCTTGAAAATCAACATGAAAGTGCACACAAGGTTCAATCCAAACATGCAATGTTAAATTTGGTATTTCCTATTGTGGGCCTCATTTGAACTTTAAAATATTGACGTTTTCTCCTCCAGACCAACGCACACCATTTATAATGTTGTCATGGACACCCATAAAATATTTTGGCCAGAAACAGGTCGGGATCACATATCACCAAGAATCCATAGACTATAGCACACGTAAAACAAGAAACTTGGTATCTCCCATTCTAGGACTTGTTTGAACTTGAAAATCTAAATGTTTGCCCCTCTGGACAAACCCAAAAAGGTCGTCATGGACGCTCACAAATTTTTTTAGCCAAAAACACGTTAGTTTATCATATCACTCAAAATCCATGGACTATAGCGTATGTCAATAGGGAATTTGGTATTTCCCATTTCGGGTCTCGTTTGAACTTGAAAATGCAAACATTTTCCCCTCTGGACCAACACACGCCATTAATAAGGTCTTCATGGACGCCCATAAAAAATTTCAGCCAAAAACATGTCGAGATCACATATCACCCAAAACCATTGACTATATCACATGTAAAATGGGAAATTTCATATTTCTCATAACGGGCCCCGTTTGAACTTGAAAAATTGGATGTTTGCCCCTGTGGACAAACGCATGCCATTAATAAGGTCATCACAGACGCCCACAAGAAACTTCAGCCAAAAACATATCAGGATCACATATCACCCACAATTCATGGACTAGCACGGGTAAAATGTGAAATTTGATATTACATGTTCCGTGCCTTGTTTGAACTTAAAAATGCAGACGTTTGCCCCTCCAGACCAGCCCACTCCATTGATAAGGTCATCACGGAATCCTATATAATATTTTGGCTAAAATTACATCGGGATCACATATCACCGAAAATATATGGACTATAGCACGCGTAAAATGGGAAATTTGGTATTTCCCCATCTCGGACCTCATTTGATCCGAAAATGCAGATTTGTGCCCCTCTGGATCAATGTACACAATTAATAAGGTTGTTATGGATACCAACAAAAAATTTAAACCAAAAACATGGTAGGATCACACTTATAATGTTTTTTCAGAAAAATATTTTTGGTGGTTAAAGCGCCAGATCGATGTAATGTACACAAAAAATGGAAAAATCTATATTTCTCACTTCGGGCCTCGTTTGAACTTGAAAATGCTAACATTTACCCCTCCAAACCAACACATGCCATTCAAGTGGTCGTCATAGATGCTCACAAAAATTCTCCCCAAAAATGGTTGAGCGCAACATCAATATAAATAAATTGTTATAATACACAAAAAATGAAACAAAAAACATATTTCCCTTTTTGAGCCTAGTTTGAACTTTAAAATGTACATGTTTTCCTTACTAAACCAACACACACCATTAAATAGGACGTCAGGGATGGCCACAAAAAATTTCGGCCAAAAAACTACTTATAAATAATGTAATCAATGATATCCTCTCTTAAAGGGAAACAATATGTACTACCATATCAATCAGTACGTAATAGATTAGGTGGCTTCGAACTAATGAGCCCCATTAAATAGATCGTCACAAATGCTCACAAAAAATTCAGGACAAAAACACTTTGGGTGCACATGTCACCCAAAATCCATGGATTATAACACATGAAAAATATAAAAATCTATATTTCGCATTGAGGGGCCTCGTTTGAACTTAAAAATGCCGATGTGTTCCCATACTAACCAACCCACACCATTTCTAAGGTCGCAGAAAAGCCCACAAAATTTATTAGCCAAAAGAACATCTAGATCACATATCACCTAAATTCCATGGAGTATAGCACGCTTAAAAAATAAATTTGCAGTTTCCTATTCCGCACCTTGTTTGAGATTGAAAATGCAGATGTATGCCCTTCCAAAAAAAACAAATACCATAAATAAGGTCATCACAGACTCCCACAAAAATGTTTGGCCAAAATCACTATCATGACCCGGGCCTACACCCTGGATGTAACTGGTACTCGAGAACCATTTCTAATCTCCAAGAGAACTCTTGGTCTTGCTACATGACTTACATGACACTAAACAATACACGAAAGCTTAAAATAGGTGAACAGATAGACATTGAAGAAAGTTTTAAAAATACCATTTTGCAAAAATACTTAACATGAGTCATAAGTTAAATAAGACATCTTGATAAAACAATGGAAAAATCTAATTCACTCTGTCTATGAAGCCTCTAATAATGTATGATAGATGTCGGGACAAGACCCACGACACCTCCAATACTACTAATTGTAAGGTAAAGGTGAAGTCCTCTGGAATATAAGAAGGCTCACCAAATCTGACTAGAATGTCACATGACCTCAATCAAACGCCTGTTGATGATCCTAAACATCTGTATCAGCATCATAAAATGATAGAAGTCGAATGACGTCAGTACATTGAATGTACTGGTAAGTGATAAGGCAAGAGTAAACACCTTAGTAAACAACTTACTAGCTTGAATGACAGAAAGCAACATAACTTGATCAATACATGAATATGAAAAGAAAACCATATAAGCATTTCAATATAATATACAATGAAAGCAACATGAAAATAATATACTTTACTTGTGAGGAGTTTCTCTAACCGACAACCATTACTGTGACACCCCGTATTCTAGACAAACCAGAAATGCAAAATCCAGAAGTTGCAGGTGCCACCAACGGTGCCACCTACTAACCGTAGGGTGACCCATGGACCATAGGTGGGGTCTGTGGTTGGCCACCTACAGCTCCCTTCCCAGAACTGCATAATTTTTCAGTCAAGTCTTGACCCACGCCAGGACCTACGGACCGTAGGTGGGACTATGGTTCGTGGTTCAAACTCCCCAGAACCCCAGGAAAATTCAGCTATATCCAGAACCACACAAAGACCTACGGATCGTAGGTGGGACCATGGTTCATGGACCAGGTCCGTGGTTCAGACTCCCCAGATCCCAGCCTTTAAAGCCAGTCGACAACTGACCAGGACGGACAGTAGGTGGGACCACGGTCTGTGGACCAATTCCATTGATTGGCCCCAACAACTTTTAAGTGAGGGTCATTTTGATCTTTTCCCTATGTGTTGGACACCTAAACTACGTCATTTGACCCCTAAACTAATAAGTTTTAGTCAGTTTTTGCCTAGTAACTTAATTCGAACTTACCCTAGTCAACTCATTCTCCAGTATTCATACAAGTTGAACGAAAAAGGGAGAAAGAGTCGACCAACCCTCTCTAAGAACGCAACAAGGTTTCCTCTGGTTCCAGCACCGAAATCGAAAGATTTCTCCATGAAAATCATCACCAAGTCGGTGGGATTTCACTAGTGGGTTCCTTTCACCCATTAGGTTCCTAGAATTCAGTCAGATTCTTGATTCTCTATATCATGTTTAGAACTAGGGTTTCTAGAACTTAAGATTATTTTTGTAATTCAACTGTTAGACTAATCCTAATCAAATTATCCTGTTTTTGTGGATTTGTTGCTTAGTTCTTGCATGAAACTCAGAACACTAGTTGTGTAGATACGTTTAGTTCATGAAATACACTTTCAGTTAGCATGTCAGTATTTTGAGCTATTCAGTATTACAAAAATTCAGTTATAATGTGTTACTTACATAATTAATTTGGAGTAGGCTTAATACCGAGTGGACTAAGGGTCAGTCACCCTCATAGTCCCAAAACTACGTTCCCCCGTAGGATAAGTCCCCTCGGTGGGCAACAGATTTAGTTATTAAGCCAGTTATGCCTTTATACCCCTGGCAAGGTATATTGGGTCCTCTCGATGGGGCGATACATCATACTCAATGGATAGCTCTCGTGGTTTTACTTCGGTTAACAGTAGCTCCCAGAGTTAGATTCTAGTGCATTGACCAGGTTATGAATATTAGTTCAGTATTCAGTCTCAGCATGTCATGTACTTGGTCATTGCATTCAGATAGCTCAGTATTTAGTATATTTCTGTATTTACATCATGTTCAGATTATATTGTTGCTCTTATTGCTTTGTTCAGTTATGTATATATCGTTCAGTTTTATCCTATCCTGTATGCTCAATACCTTTCAAGTAGTGATACATACTCTGCGCTACATCTTCTCGTGATATAGGTTTAGGTCCTCAATATTCAGATCATGCATAGATCAGTTCCTGATCTCCAGTTCAGCAGCATCAGTGGTCGGTCCTCATTATTCGAGGACGATTGACATGTTATCTTTGTATTTTCAGTCTTTCAGTTTTAGTTTTTGCTAGATGTTAGCTGCGGGCATGTCCCAACATCTCTAGTTAGTTAGAGGCTTTTCTTCAGACATAGTTAAATTCAGTTTAGTTTGAGTTTGACCTTTCAGTTGCTGTTAAAATCTCAGTTTTCATATATTCAGACTGTATTGAGTATTCTCCATTATTTCACTTTACATCATGGTTTAAACTTCCACACAAAATTATCTTATTTCAATTATCTTAGTATGTTTATGAAATGTCAGCAGGGTTAGCTTGGGGTCACTCGTGATCCTAAGTCCCGTGTTAACGTCTAGGGAGTAGCCTTGGGGCGTGACAAACTTGGTAATATACCACCAGGTTCAAGAGTCCTAGGATGTCTAAAAAGCCGCACTACGTAGAGTCCATTTCATGAGTGTGAAGCGCGCCATACCTATGAGGGGGAGGCTACAAAATGTTTTAGGAAAAACTTCATTTTCTTGATATTCTTATTATGCGTTAGTATGATCTCCATTCTAATCCATTATTATGCGTTTTCAGATCATGCCTCCTCGTAGAGCTTACCCCAGGAATGCTAATGCCTGCAATGCTAATGCAGCTCCTCCAATCCCAGACCATGAGGTTTAGAATGTAGAGTTTCGGAACACTATTCAACTTTTGGCCCAAAGTGTAGCTAACTAGAACAATCAACAGGTTCTAGTTCCCATTAATGGAAATGGTGGATCAGCGGCAACTAGGGTCCATGATTTTGTTAGGATGAACCCATCAGTGTTTTTAGGGTCGCATGTTAGTGAGGATCCCTAGAACTTCATTGATGAGGTCAAGAAAATATTTGGAGCGATGCAAGTGGCATGAAATGATAGGGTGGAGTTGGCGTCCTACGAGCTTAAGGATGTGGCTCACATATGGTTTACATAATGAAAAGACAACATGGGTAAGAATGCCGCTTCTATGACTTGGGAGTGTTTTACCAGGGCTTTTCTGGATAGGTTCTTCCTAAGAGGGTTGAGGGAGGCTAAAGCACAGGAATTCATGAATTTGAGGCAAGGTTCTATGTCGGTCCAAGAGTGTGGACTTAAGTTCACCCAACTCTCCACGTATGCTCATATGGTTGCCGATTCCAGGGCATAGATGAGTAAGTTTCTATTTGGGGTATCTGACTTGGTGAGAACAGAGTGCAGAAATGCTATGTTGTTAGAAGATATGAACATCTCCAGGCTCATGACTCATGCTCAGTAGTTTGAGGGAGATAAGCTTAGGGAACAGGCTAAGGACAACAAAAAGGCTAGGATAGGCAACTATGAGTACTCTCATCAGAAATTGGGTGGTGAAAACCGTTCATAATTTCTGCAAAGGTCTTCAGCTCCAGCACTTTCATCAACTAGTGTTCCATCCTCCAGGTTTTGACAAGACCAGAAAGGTTAGACATCAGGCTGTAAGTCTAAGGGAAGTTCTTCGATTACTAGAACCTACCTAACGTGTCCAAAGTGTGGTAAGAACTATTCGGGTGAGTGTCTTGCAGGAAAATATGGGTGTTTTAGGTGTGGTCAGACCGGTCACAGATTGAGGGATTGCCCTTCTTCTAAATAGGGTCAATGAGGTAACAATGGTAGAGATCAATCTACAACTTCAGCAGCACCAGCAGGTCGCCTGATTCAACAAGGTACTTTATCTGGTACAGGTGGCAGTTAGCGCCAAAACATGTTGTATGCTCTTCAGGCTCGCTAGGATCAGGAAGATTCTCCCTATGTGGTTATTGGCACATTGCGAGTCTTTCTTTTAGATGTTTATGCTTTGTTAGATCCAGGGGATACTTTTTTCCTTGTAACTCCTTATATAGCAGTAAACTTCAGTGGCAGTCCAGAAACTCTCTCAGAACCCTTCTCAGTCTCTACTCCAGTCAGTGACCCAGTTATAGCTAAACGGGTATACACAAATTGCCCTACCACATTCTCCCAGAAAGTCACCTCACTAGATCTTGTTGCGTTAGAAATGGTAGACTTCGATATCATTCTAGGCATGGATTGGTTACATTCCTGTAATGCCTCAGTCGATTGTAGAACTAGGATAGTTCATTTTCAGTTTCTAGATGAGCAAATCCTAGAATGGAAGGGTAGTAGCTCAGTGTTTATGGGTCGATTCATTTCTTACCTTAAGGCCAGAAAGATTATCTCTAAGGGGTTTCTCTATCATCTAGTTCGAGTTAATGATTCAAGCTCCGAAACCCCAACTCTTGAGTCAGGTCCAGTAGTAAATGAGTTCCTAGAAGTGTTTCCAGAAGATCTTCTTGAAGTTCCTCCCGAAAGGGAAACCGATTTTAGAATTGATCTCCTTCTAGATACCCAGCCTATTTCTATTCCTCCTTACAAAATGGCTCCAGCTGAGCTTAAGGATTTGAAAAAGTAGTTGAAAGACCTCCTAGATAAGGGCTTCATCATACCTAGTATTTCTCCATGGGTGCACCAGTGTTATTCATGAAAAAAAAATGGTTCTCTCAGGATGTGCATTGACTATCGGCAGTTGAACAACGTCACAATCAAGAATAAGTACCCTATCCCCATGATTGATGAGTTGTTCGACCAACTTCAGGGTGCTAGACATTTCTCGAAGATACACCTCAGATCCGGATATAATCAACTTAGAGTCAGAGGTAGTGACATCCTAAAAATAGCTTTGCAAACTCGGTATGGTCATTATAAATTTGTAGTTATGTCATTTGGACTAACCAATGCTCCTGCAACTTTCATGGATTTGATGCACAGGGTGTTCAAGTAGTATTTGGACTTGTTCGTTATCGTCTTTATTGATGATATCATCGTTTACTCTAGGAATGAGGAAGAACATGGGACTCATTTGAGGGTTGTCCTGCAAACTCTTAAAGATCGCTAGTTATTCGCTGAGTTTAGCAAATGTGAGTTTTTGGTACAATCAGTTGCTTTCCTTCGTCATATAGTGTCTATTGAAGGGATATGAGTGGATTCGCATAAAATAGAAGAAGTGAAACAATGGCCTAGACCTACCTCTCCTACAGATATCATAAGTTTCTTGGGTTTGGCTAGTTATTACAGAAGGTTCCTGGAAGGATTTTCATCCATAACTTCTCAATTGACTAAGTTAGCTCAGAAAAATGTTAAGTTTCAGTGGTCAGACGAGTGTGAGAAGAGCTTCTCAGAACTAAAAACTAGGTTGACTACAACTCATGCTTTAACACTACCAGAGGGTTCATACGATTATATGATCTATTGCGATCGATCCAGAGTCGGCATAGGTTGTGTGTTGATGCAGCGAGGTAAGATTATAACATATGCTTCTAGACAGCTTAAGGTGCATGAGAAGAACTATCTGACTCATGACCTCTGATGAGTCCTAGATTTGGACTCATTTAGGGATTTATTTATATAGATTTAGTTTCCTTAAATGCTTATTTTGTGTCAATAACGATGTAAAACCCTTGATTTCCAGGTATATGGATTGAGGAGCAAAGAAAGGACACTAATTTGAAAAAAGGAACAAAGCGAGTTGAAAGAATGAAGAAACGTAAGTCTGGTGATCGCCAAGTCCACTTGGTGAGTCGCTGAATGGCCATTTGACCCCTTAAAGTTCCAATGTGCCAAGCCCTTAAAGAATAAATCAGGTTGGCGATGGAAAGTAGCAGTCAACGAATCGCCGAGTAGTTCCGCGATGCAGTGCTGGATGGCCCAAAGTTACAGACCTTGAGGATGCTGAATACCAAGGCAGAAAGGTGATGAAAGTGACCAAAGGGTGGCTCACCGAGTGGTTCGGTGAGCCCGACATATTTCACCAAATGGCTCTTCGCAGCATATTTTTGCTGACTATAAATACATTTTTGAACATTTAGTTTAGTATCTAATATCATAATATCTAAATTGTAGCTGATATTTGGAGCATTAAGATAAGTTTTCTCTAGTTTTTCCTAAGTTTTGAAGAATTGAAGTTTTTTCACTTTTTAGAAATTCGAAGTGGGTCTTTGAGATTCTTCGAATTGGAGAATTGTAAGGATGAATCGACTCTTACCCAGTTGATGGATAATCAATTTGGTAATAGTATTTAACTTTTTATGATGTCTAGATAAAACCCAAATTCTTGGGGTGTGATTATGGGCTAATTTAGTTTATGGGTATTGCTAATTGTTAGTTTCAATGCTATTTAGAAGTGAGTTCAATCATTAATTGTGGTTTAATTTAAGAATTGTAGTTGCAAATGCGGTTTTGCCCTTGTGTTTTTGGCTTGCTCGAGAGAGAAATTTTAAAACTAAACTTATTGATTAATGGTCAGTGGGTATTGGGTCGACCTGGGTTCAACTCGAGAAAGTGAATCCTAAATCCAATCCCACACATTTAGCTCGAGAGAGTGAATGGACAAAGGTGTAGGCTATTGTTATTTTGCTTGCTTGTTGATGTTCGAGAGAAATCAACTTGATTTGGGGTAAATTGATCAAGAGAAATTTTATCCCTTCTATAGCCTACCTTACTCACTAATATCTAGCTAATTTCTAATAGTTGTCATTACCCATTTGTCTATATTAGCCTATATCGAATCACATCCCAAGAACCCATCTCATCATTTTTACTTTGTATTGATTGCCGCTGTTTGTAGTTGATAATTATTACCAAAACCCCCCATTTGACATTCGTGTTAACCCCTGATTTAAATGATGTTTTTATTTGATAACCTTTATTCCTATGACTGATTTGAACACGTTCATACTTTCCAATTGACTCTCAAACACGTACCGCTCCCTATGGGATTCGACCCCAACTAATTTAGTTGGGTTATATACTGATTAACGACCGTTAAAGCTTAGAATTGGATTAAGTGTCATTGAAACTTTATTAATCAAAATTGCGCCACTGCCGGGGAGTGGTGTTGTTTGAGATTTTGTTGGTGAGCTTGAATTTTGTTCTTTGTAGTCATAGTTGAATCTACTTACTTTTAGTTTTTGTTTTTGTGTTACTGTTTGAAACAGAGGAAATGAGTGTCATCGAAAGCAATGAAAACTAAGTGAACCACTCTCCATTGGATATGATGATTCTTAAGGACAATATCCTGAACTTCTAACACTCGGAAGGTGAGACTCTCCAGGAGTTGTGGCTAAGGTATAGGACACTATTGCTTCAGTGCCCATATCATGAAATCCCAGACAAGATGCTATTGGAATGTTTCTATAGAGGTCTTGGTCCTGAAAACAGAGAAGTGGCTGACCAACTTTCTCCGGGTGGTCTAACACAACAACCCTATGCCGTAGTGGCTCAACTACTTGATCACATGACTAAGACCAACAATGAGAAATAAAACACTACTAGAAAACATGCCTGTAGCAACAATTATTTAGCAACAACTAAATATGTGTTGCAATAGACAGTAATTCGCAACGGTTATAACCTTTGCAATAGACAAATGGACCTAATGAAACACTTTAAGAAGTAAATCGTTGCATTATTGCGACAACCATTGCCATAGTATCTTTTATTGCAACAATTCCTACAAACTGTTGCCTTAGGTACTCTATGGCAACGGTTCCGCCAAACTCTTTCCCTCAATTATTTCCCTCCACTAATTTTACTACACCCACAAAAAGAGTTTTTTTTTTATTAATTGTAAAAATAAAATAAAAGGTAAAATATCACTAGGTTAATTTGTTTCTTCAGACTTTTCATCCTCGTAGGTATCTACTTTCTCCTTTCTCTCTGAAGAACAAAAGTAGCGTTTTCCTTTAATCCTTCTTCTTTGATTTTCCTTGTATGAATCTGTAGCTTTTGGGTCTTCTTCTTCGTGGGTTTTACGTTTCTGCAGCTACAGGTATGTCGTATTCCATCTTCTTCAAAGTTACAAATTTATTAGAAGGGTTCTTGAAAAAGATTTGAAAATAGACAAATGGGTTTCTGTGAAGTAGATGTTCTTTGCTACAGTTTATATTTATAATGTAATCTTATTGTGCATTAGAGTGTGTATCTCAATTTTGGTGAAGATTGAGAAATCTCTGCAAAAATGTTTAGATGGAAATTCTCAGTTTTGGAAGAGTTAATGTTATGAAAGATGAGTTGTGATTCTTCATTCTACATGATAATTCTTATCTATAAAAAAATCTCAAGTTTTTGAACAAGACAAACAATTTCTAAGAATAAAATGAACTGAAGTATTTTTCAACTCCAAAAGTCATTGAAATCGAGCATTAAGGGATTTTGTTTCTCTTTCGAGTACAATTTTCATGCTCTAAGTTTATACTTTCTTCCTTCTTGTCTAAAATTTTTAGTGGACAAACTACAAGTTGGTCATCAAGCTCAGCTCACTGCTTAAAAAGAGGTAATGTTCATGTTTCTCTTATTTTACTTTGATGTATATCTGTGTGTATGTTAGATATTTTACGTTTACTAATCTCTGTTCGTTGTTGCTTATTCATTTTTTAGTTAAATTATTCCATATGACTGTGTTTTTCAAATTTAAGGTCTGTATTGTAAGTTTAGAATGTTGAAAAAAATTTCACTTTATGCTTTATTGTAAAAAATATTTCATGATCAATTTTCTATGTTATGAGTTAAGAGCTTCAGAAACCAGATCATTCATGTTACTTTCTGCCTCAGTGAACTCCATCGCGTCCATTCATTCCCTAGTGTACCAATGCAAGAAAACTTTTCTTCTGAACATAGTTGAGTAGTGGTGGTGTGTATTCTTCTTGAAATGAAAATAGAAGTTCGAGGTCGTAGCTTTTTTAATGATTGTCATTAGGGTTACCAGGTGCTTTTAACTAGCATTACTGGCACATGAATACATTGAACAGACCTAGCGTCTAGTTGATCATAGAATAAGGTTTTGATTATGAAACCAACCTCTTTATTCTTTGAGCACCGAATAAAACTTTAGGTATTGAGTAGTTCTTTGTTTTCTCCTTTAATATTCTTTTTGTGATAAATATTGTATTTTCTGTTTTAAGATCATTTTTGCTTTTGGAATACATTGAGTAGATCCTTGGTGTAGTTGAGCACAAAATAAGGCTTTGAGTGTTAACTTAACCTCTCTAAGGCTGCTTCTAGATTTAGATATGCATGTATACATTTAACCATACATCCAAGTTCTCTAAGGCTGCTCCTTGTCTTTTCTTATAAATTTGAAGTTTTACGATTGAGCTACTTAGTTTCTTGAGTGAGGTTAGTGACTTTGGTTTTGTTGTCCTTTTATGCTTTTCTTTTACCTTTAAATTTATTTAGAAGTCTTTAATTAGAGACACAACACCCTCAACTTGTTAACTCAAATTTGCCTAGTCAGCTTAGTTATGCTTATCTTTAATTTAAAAGGTTATAACTAGTAAAGTTTTCATGTAGTGAGCCATTCACTGCTTAAACAGAGGTAATATTCCCTTGTCTCTTAATTTTGTAGTCAGTTTCTTTTTAGTCTATTCTCATTTCCATTGATGTGTGTGTGAATCTTGGTTTTTACTCTTCTTTTTGTGTTGTTTATAATCATTTCCAGGTGATTCTTTCCCATATATGTGCTCTCTAAATGTTCTACATGTATAGTAAGTTTAGAGTGTTGGATAAGATTTCCCTTTTATGTGACTTTCCTATTACTCTTTTTTTCTGATTCATGTTCTATTTTGTGACCATTGCTGATTCTAGAATTGATTGAGTAGATATTGGGTCTGCTTGAGCTAGGCATAAGGTTTTGAACATTAACTCAGCCTCTCAAGGGGGAGTCTTGCAATCGTGTGCTGCTTAATTTCTTGAGTGAGGTTGTTGTCTTTGACAAAATAATATGAAATTTTGTATTTTTTATATGAAATCCATTACATCTTTTAAGTGTTTAGATTTGTCAAAATCGTTTCACTTTACTGTCGTGTCTTATTATCTTAAGATTGAGTTTTTAGATTTTAAATCTTTTACATCATTTCTCTTTTAACTAATTGAAATTCTAGGTAAAATAGGTATTGTTAAGTAGATAGCTGATTATGTATAATAAATAGTTCAAGGAAAAAAGACATTTCATTTATGTTGTTAAATAAAATAAGATAGAGCCACTGATCAAAATCTATTGAATGTAAGTTTTTAAGGGAACCAAATCTGTTGGTGTGCTATTCAGAATCTTCTCTTTTATTTCTTATCTTGGTAATTTGATTTTGGTGTCATATAGGATATTCAATATTAAATGGATAGTGGAGATAAAAGTTGGATGGGTCTCCGGAGATCCACCAATGAGTATATTAGTGGTGTGAATAACTTTCTTGATACAACTTTTGAACGAGCTTCCAAAGGAGATGAAATATTGTGTCCTTGCAAAAAGTGTGCTAATTGTAAGTGGCATCATCGAAATGTGGTAGAGGATCACTTGGTTATTTATGGGTTTGTTCAAGGGTACACCAAATGGATTTTTCATGGGGAAAGTTTTTCCTCGAGAAATAATCCAGATCATAATAATAAGAAAGGTTCCAACATGCGTGACAATATTGATGGCCTACTTCATGATACTTTTAGAGATGTTGCAGGTGACTTGAGGCTTGAGGGAGTGAGAGAGGGGCCATCCGAAGATGCAAAGAATTTTTTAAAATTACTGGAGGAAGGTAAACAAGAGTTATATCATGGGTGTGAGAATTTCTCTAAAATGAATTTCACGATTCAATTATTCTTGTTCAAATGCATTCATGATTTGAGTAATGTGGCCTTTGGAGACTTGGTAGACCTGTTAAGAGAGGCATTTCCATTTGCTCATATACCTGAGTCGTTCCACAAAGCAAAAAATGTGATTAAAGATTTGGGTCTTGATTATGAAAAAATATATGCATGTCCTAATGATTGCATGTTATTTTGGAAGGAAAATGAGAAGGAAAATATTTGCTCTGTTTGTGGCTCGTCTAGATGGAAGACTGTTAATGATCCCTTGACTAATGAAAGCTCCAAAATTCCTGCAAAGGTTTTAAGGTACCTTCCCTTAAAACCTAGGCTTCAGAGAATATTCATGTGTCCTGAAACAACTGCAAATATGAAATGGCATGATACTGAACGACCCAAAGATGGCAACATAAGGCATGCGGCTGACGGGGAAGCTTGGAAGAATTTTGATTCCTTTCATGAAGATTTTGCTAAAGATCCTCGTAATGTTAGATTGGGTCTTGCAAGTGATGGTTTCAACCCGTTTCGAACCATGAGTATTTCCCATAGCACATGGCCTGTTATGTTAATGAATTATAATTTATCACCGTGGATTTGCATGAAACCGGAGTATATGATATTATCTATGATAATTCCAGGTCCATCGTCTCCAGGAAAGGATATTGATGTCTACCTTTAACCACTAATTGCAGAATTGAAAGAATTATGGAAAACTGGGATGGAAACATATGATGCTGATTCTAACCAAACTTTTCAATTGCGTGCAGCCTTATTCTGGACAATTAGTGATTTTCCAGCCTATGCAATGCTTTCTGGTTGGAGCACAAAAGGAAGAAAGGCATGCCGAACTTGTAATCACGAGACATGCTCTCAATATCTCAAGCATAGTCGTAAGATGTATTACATGGGTCATCAGGCATTCTTACCTCCTGATCATCCATTTTGAAGAAATAAGAAATCATTTGATGGTAAAGAAGATCACAGATCTGCACCTACTCCCTTATCAGGCACATAAGTATTAGAAGAGTTGCGTGAATTCAATAATGTTTTCAGAAAGGGACAAAAAAGGAAGCGTCGTGATAGTGAGGGTCCATGGAAAAAAAAGATCCATCTTATTTGAATTGCCATACTAGGAACATAACAAACTGAGGCACAATCTTGATGTGATGCACATTGAAAAAAATATTTGTGACAGTTTGCTCGGGACTTTGTTGGATGTAACTGGAAAGTCAAAAGACCATGTAAATTCTCGATATGACTTGCAAGAAATGGGGATATGAAAGGAGCTTCAACCAGTACAAGATGATAATGGAAAAGTTCATTTGGCTAAAGCCTGTTTCTCCATGAAACCAGCAGAAAAGAAGTTATTTTGCATTGTTCTTAGAAATGCCAAATTACCAAAAGGTTGTGTTTCAAATATATCAAGATGTGTGGAAGTGGATGATATGAAAATATCAGGTTACAAGAGCCATGATGCTCATTTCATAATGCATTACTTGCTCCAAATTGTTGTTAGAAAAGTGTTGCCTAAAAAAGTTTCTATGTCTTTGATTCGGTTGGGAAACTTCTTTAAAGTCATAAGTAGCAAGGTGATAAGGCGAGCAGATCTTGATACAATGCAGTCTGAGATCAATGAGATTATATGTGACCATGAAAAGATTTTCGCTCCATCTTTGTTTGATGTAATGGTACATTTGCCCATCCATTTAGTAAATGAAATTAAGCTTGCGGGTCCGACACATCTTCGTTGGATGTATTCCACTGAAAGAAACCTATGTTTCTTTAAGGGGCTTGTTCGTAATCGATTTCATCTAGAAGCATCAATACTAGAGGGATTTGTGGCACTAGAGCGCGTGAATTTATTTTCTAGATACCTACATGCTGGGGTGAAAACAAAATTTAGTCGATACCAATTAGAGGATGAGAAGGGAACTGAAATAGAGGGAGATACTTTGTCACCTATATTCCCTAAATTTGGCCATCCAATTGGAAGGGAGAAAAAAAGCAAAGGCAATAATTTTCACATGGATCTCCAGTTATGTGTTGATATACATCGATATGTATTGTTTAATATCAGAGATGAAAAAATGGAGACCTTTATCATGTAAGATCTGTCACTTTTATTATAAACTTCAATATTTTTTATATGATAAGAACTTTGAAACATGCTAATTTGAAACATGCTTGCTTGCAGGGAACATAAGACTGTAATTGACAATCATAGTAGATCAAATGCATGGATTAGAGCACATAATCATAGTCAGGAATTTGGCAACTTGTTTAAGGAGAAAGTTAAATCTGTTGAAGTGCCTGAACATTTACGACAACTCGCTAAAGGGCCTAATACTGCGGCAAAAAGATAAACAGCATATTTCATCAATGGATATCGATTTCATACAATGAAACGAGATATTCAAGGTAAGACCCAGAACTATGGAGTGACTTTATCAGCAACAACTGGTAGTTTTGCTAGTGCTAGAGACCAAAACCCCATTGATGGAGAAGTTGTGTATTATGGAGTTATTTAAGATATCATCGAGATTGATTATTGGGGTTGGTTTAGTGTTGTGTTGTTTAATGTGATTGGTTTCGTAATGAAGTAGATGAATATGGATTAACTCGGGTATACTTCAACAAGTTATGCAATACTGAAGATCCATTTGTACTGGCATCTCAAGTGCATCAAGTTTTCTATGTAGAGGATCCAATTGAGAAAAATGTTTATTATGCAAGGACCAAAGTTCATGTTGATTTATTTGATTTAGAAGAAGAGAATTGCCCTAATATTAAAGACACATTTTTTGGGGAGCCAGACAATGACACTGGACCATCAAATGGAATACCTGATGTTGATGTTGATCTCAGATGGTCAAGAGAAGATGTACCTGGTGATGTCATTGATATTCCAACTCATGATCAACATTCAGAATATATGGAAGAAGATATGGACACATCAGAAGAAGATGAGGACTTTGATGATGTCAATTGGGTTTGGCTGGTGGCTGATGATTGACGAAGGGATTTTTCTTATATATCTCTATTGCATTTTCTTATATGTACTATTGGTTTGAAATTCAATTGAAAGAATGTTGATTTTGCCTACTTTATTATTATTGTATGCTTCTGTCATTTTGGGTTATCTAAATATTATTAGAGATTGTGTTAGTGCTTCATTTGCTGAAACGAGCTGAGTGATTTTGCTTTAGAAAGCCTATGTGAATCAAGTAGCAAGAAGTGGTGATTTTTGCTTCACCCTTTCTCCTTTTTACTAGTTCGTCTTATTGCGACTGCAATCTTCTTTTCACTGATTCTGCTTTATCTTCTTGATTTTGTTGGGATGTCTAACTCCTTATCTTTATATCTCTATTTTTACAGCAGGCAATACTTGGTAGTCATGAAACAGCGAGAGTCTTCAAGAATAAGGAATAAAGAAACAAGAGCAATTGTTCCAACTGGAACACTCACATCTTTGGTGAATCAAAAGAAGTTGTTGCTAGGTAGAAGAAGAAAGGATCTACTGATCGAAAGGCGTCAGCGTCTAAAAGATGTAATAGAAGAACAAGATGTGCTAGAATCACACAATCCAGAGGAAGGAGTTCGTATACAAGCTGACTCAACTAACAATGTAGTGCAACCAGTAGAAGAACAACTTCAATTGAATTCTACTGCTCTTGAAGTAAATGAACAATGTGAAGAACAAGGCAAGAACATCCATATTTTATTTATAATATTACTTTTCTTTTTTAATTATAAAATCAAATTACAATACTACTTTGGAAGGGTTATCTTTATTTGTGTATTATTGTAGACTCTTCCACTAAAAAAAAACAAAGAGGTCAAACAAAGATGTTATCTCTACATGGAAGGCATGATTGTAAACTGATTGTACTGAATAAAGCTGGTCAGCCAGTTGGTCCTAGTAATGATGTCATGATAGAGTTGAGCAGCTTCCTCGGTACACTTGCTAGGAATGCGACCCTTTGTCCTCTTGATATACAAAATTGGAAGTTGCTTGATGATATACCGTGAGTTTATGGTATTTCTAATACATTTCGCTTACAAGTTGTGTGTGTATAGAGCCTTTTTGTATTGGTTTTTATGTACTTTTATCAAATTGTGCAGGAAAGATGTTCAGGCGCGAAATTAAAGAGACAGCTGAAAGAAGTGTAGAAAAGGGCATCAACGGAGATGATCTACGGACCGTAGGTCTATTTACGATCCGTAGATGGTGGTCGTAGATCAGCAGCCAAGGCATGGAGGCAAATCAGGGAAATCTGACCAAGTGTGGAACCACGGTGCCCATTGACGGTCCGTAG
>JAJOOS010008834.1:0-10095 GCA_029582725.1 Solanum chiquidenum
TAAAGCACTAATCTATACTTGAGACCCGCTAAAAGGTAACTACATTGACTATTAGTGAGTACTACTAAACATGCCTTGAAAATCTCGATGTTACAATAATTGTTGTTTTGATAATAATGTTTACACCAATCTCCAATATAATTGATATTCTTGGAACCTAGGCTTGTATATGTACCAAAGGTGACTAGAATGAGGAGAGGATATAAAGAGGCAAACTTTGTACAATTAGAAAATGGTACAAAAAGTAGTAGTTCTTTTTTATGAAAGAGAGCTTTTCCTAATAGCATAATTAAATATATCAAACTAAATCCATCTGACAAGTTAAGGATGTATTGAAACCATTTGAATCTAATCGCAGCTAAATCTCATTGACCACTTAGAGGTGTACTAAAGAATTTGGTCCTACCCTTCCCATTTCAATTCAAGTTCACTGAAAAGATAGATAAAAACATAGATAATGAATCCATTGGCAAACATGATTGTAGGTCACATTACTACTAAACACCTGATACGTCAACTCTAATTATCTCGTTCCTAGAATACCCCCCCCCCCCTCCCTCCCTTCAAGTTCTGGTAAATAATGTTATCCATGTGTTTATTATATTCCTTCATTAGGAGCAACAAATACATAATTAACGTCAATTACGAATGAGGACAAATTTCTTATGATCATCTAAGTGAAACAAAGAATAAAATCACTGAGTAGAATGGCCTAGCGTTTGACTTATCAATATTTACTCGTATCTCCTTATTTCAAAATGGATCAAGCTGGACAAAATTACAGTCTACTGAACTTTAAAACCTTTTAACTGTAATGATTATTGTCTTTAAGTAGTTGTGTACTTAGCCTGGGTTAGATAATCCCATTTCTAAAAAACATTTTGTGTACTAGCTCTCAGTGATACGTTACTTGTTACAACAAGGGAAAATGACAGGATGGTATAAAAGTTATAACTACACTGACAATATATATTACTTAAACTTGCACATGTACTCACGTGAAGAAAAAAAATGAAATGTAAAATTTTAATAAAAAAGCCACAAAAAACTTACCTGAAAGCTAATCTGAGTACAATAATAAAAAATGTATCCCACAAAAGTTAAGGATATACACTAAATATTGTACTACATTGAGATGCAAGTTAATTAGTTCCACAAATAATCGATCTCATAGATAATATGTATTATTAGTCAACCAAAATGTTATGTAATGAAAGGATAATTGGCTTCGATACCAAACAAAATAATAATCTCAAGTCAAGAAATTAAAGAAAGTATGTAATATAATGATGACCATTAGTTTCAAACGGTAAAAAAACAAACAAACAAGCAATCTAAGTCATACAAAAGAAAAATAGTTCAAAAACATGAAAGATGAAATTTCCACTTGAGAAAATAACTTTATCACTACAAAGATTCCTTATGAGAGTTTTAACTAAAAGTCTTGATAGTATTTGATGATTTGTCAAGATAATTTGATGTTCTTGAAAACTCGACATTGAATGTTGTTGCCACCTGCATATGTAAGTTTAAGATAAAATCTAGGGATATTATTGGTGTGACCAAAAATAGTTTCTTTAAAACTAAGTCCGTATTGAGTTATCAAAAAATATATTTATATAAAAAAATCTACCAAAAAGAGAAAAGTGACTATATCTATATATATATATATATATATATATATATATATACTAAAAAATTTCATCTAAATGTTATTTAATTTTCTAAGGACTCATTTGATTCTGAACAAGGATATAGATATTATAATTTCAATCAAATATCAAAATAATAGAATTGATTCTCTTTCTCAAAATGGAAATGAAATATAAATATGTGATTTAAATTTTTAGTGAGTTTAGCTAATATCAATAATCAAACACGAAAAAAACGTAACATCAAATTAGATGAAAGCACTAACTTGATCATCAGAGTAAACTTGATCAAACTCTATACCTTGTTCATTAGGTATTAGAACTTGAAGGTCCATGATTCTGGAAGAGATAATCCATATTATTGAAATCAAAATACGCGTTACAATTTTCCTTCTTATTTGAATCACTTTCTTCAATATCATTCACATATGATGCCCCAATAATACTGCTTGGATTAGACATGTTTGGTTCACCAATATATTGTTGGAAATTTGTATTTGCTACTCCCAATTCATTAAAAGTAGCACTTCCAACATAAGTATCAGAAACCTTGTCTGCATTTACATTCAAGTTATACTTATTAATTGTCGCATTTCTGATTTCTGTACCAAATGTCCCACAACCTGAATATGTTGCTCCGTGGACCACATTGAGATCAAAACTAAAATCACTTATATTTTGATTATGATGATTCTCACTATCAAACTCCAGGGCCGGACTATAATTAGTGTTTCCAATAATTGGATCTTGTAGTCCTTGTGAACCCAACATTTCAAATAATGCTCCATGTTGTTGTAGCCCATTACCAGCATAATTTTGGGCTGAAAAATATGAGTTATTGAATTGATCATTAATGTTGAGGTAGTTAGGTTGAACCTGAAGTTGTGGACAATAAAGTTGTTGTTGAATTGAACTCTCTCCTCAAGCAAAACTTTTGTTTGTATTGAGAGTTGAAATTGGAAAATTTATTCCTCTTTGAGTTTGAGGCATTATTCCATATTTTTGAAAGGTACTTTTTTTCTTAGAATCATTTGAGGATCCTTGACTTGATGGCTGACGAATATATTTTCTCTTTTTTGGAGCTCTCCAATCACTGCGACGACATTTCTGAAAGGTTATAAGAAAGAAAAAAAATAAAAAGAGAATTAGACCATATATATTTGTCCTTTGAACTCATTATTTTTTTAGTTGTTTTTGAAACAATGGAAGTCATTTTCAATATTTAGTAGTTTGGTAACTGGTGAAGAATAAAAATCTTTTGAAACACTATAAAATAATAGATAATAATATACCATTGACCTAGAAAATAATAGACCTTAGCAATGAATAATTAGTTTCTATCATTAAACATGTAACAAATGGCAAAAGTTAAATAAAATCAGATTTTTTTATTCTTTCTTTTGATATAAAATTAAAATTAAGATAGTTACAAGAAAAATAACTTTCCATAGAAGTGTTAGATGATAAAAACTCTTTACAAGAAAAATATTTTCTAGTAAACAAATACAAGAAAAATAAATTTATAAAATGTTTTTGGCAAAATAACTTTCTACATGCCAAACACGTACTCAAATAAATTATAATTTATCACCTAAGGTATTTTAAAGATATACCTGTAAATGGCTAGCAACTTGCATCCGGGTAAGATCAGGCACATCATGTATCATCACCTCAAGAATCTCCTTAGGGTAACATCCTACATGTTCCATAAGAATGTAAATTGAATTTAATAACTATAATATTCTTAGATCAATCTGAGGTAGATGTAAATACAATAATTACTAAGCTTAATCTCAAACAAATTGACGTTAACTATAAGTGTAAATTCTCATTTTTCATATGGTTCCATATAAATGAATTGCCAATAAATTAATTAATAGTGAAGTAAACTTACTTCCTTCACCAAGTTCTTGTACAGCTTTCATGAATTTGGCATGAAGATCATTTGTCCATTCTCTGCAATCCTTTTGCGTAACAACCCTATTAATAGCACTGCTTTGAATTATTCCTTCATTAGTCTCTTTCGTATTTTTTATTCCTCTCTTCCTCTTCAACTTAAATTTTTCATTTGATATGACATCATTTTCAACTTCATCAATATTATATTTCTGTTCCTCGGCATTAGCAACAATTTTCTTCTCTCTGGGTTGTTCTTTATTTTCTCCAACAACATTAATTTCATCAGTATCATCAACATTCTTATGATCACTATTTTTTTCTGATTTTTTTGTCAATTTCTCTCTTTGTTTTTTCTCCCTCAGTACAAGTTGCCACAAGTATTTCATAATTTCTACATTAAATGGCTTTTGAAGGTAAAGATGAGCTCCCTCGTCCAAAGCCTTCTTTGCTATGAGCTCATTGTGTTCATCACATATAACTGCATAATGAATTTTGAAAAGCTATCAATAAGAATTGAATTACAGTACATATTATGTGAATATTTAATTTCACGCATATACACTAATTTTATTCATTATAACAATAATATTACAAAACAATCGTATATCATATAATAAAAGAATCAAAATTAGTGATCAGTAATTTATGTGGATAAACATCACAATTATTTGTTAATCTTATTTAATAAAGGATAGTAAAAAAATTATTTAACCATGAACTAATTTATGATAGATTAATGGTGCATATTTAATCTAAATTCTTATTGTGTAGTAATTAAAATAATTGACTTTACTCACAATAGATGTCATAAGTGAATGAGCCGAATAAAATACATACCAACTGAAATCACATCCAATGCCATAGCTTGAGTTAAGAGATTAAACGAAATCATGTTGGTTGGACGGATATTGATTATCATCACATCAATTTTTTGCTTTTCTTTGGAGAGCATTGACATTGCTGCTGAAGTTGTACCAACCGTCATAACTGCATCAACGCTCTTGAAAGTAAGTGAAGGAAATGGTACACAAAATTATCATGAGGGCTTATTTATTTTCATATACAAACTCAATTATAAATTTTATGATTATATTGTTGTACTCTAATTTATACAATTGAGCATATTAATCATCTTACATATATTATAATCAATGTATGCAACCATACACATGTTTACATAATAAAGTTACAATATTATTTAGGATAAATAAATGTATATATATAGAATAAAGAAGATCTTATAGGAATATAGTATTAACGAATTGATTTCAATTTATTTAAATAATTTATTAGACACAAATACTACATAAAGATAATTATCGACGCTCATATATATTAGGATAATTTTTTTTGAGATAATCGTATTCCATGATTATAAAATGAATAGGTTTAGAAGAATTAGCAAAGAATAAATTAAATATCTATAAACTCTAACGTTTTCATGCCTTATCTATTGTCCTTAAAATAATGTTTAAGTTTTGACATCGATAAGATACTAATCTAATTGAATATTGAGATATTAATAAAAAGTTATATGGAATTCATGTGTTATTGCATGTCTATTATATTAGTATATTAATATTTAGATGAATTCAAGAATTTTAGTTAGATATTATACAACAACAACAAAAATATACCCAATAAAATCCCACAAGTGGAGTCTGGAGAGGGTAGAGTGCACACAATATTACCACTATCTCATAGAGGTAGAGAGCTTTCTCAAAAACCCTTGTCTCAAATGCATCAATATATGGAAGGAAAAACAATGAAAAAACCATAACAACTAAAAAGAGAAGTAGTATAAAGCCTATAAGAAAGAATATGATCAAAAATAAAATAGTGTAATAGCCGAAACCTAGTAAATATTATAGTTATCGACAATTAGAACTATAAGAACACTTAGCCGCATTTAAATGAAAAAAAATGATAAGTTGACAAAAGAGTCATAAATTGATATAGAATACTAAGCCACAATAGGCAAAATACACTTTCTAAAAAGAGGTATTACTTATTCATCCCTCCGTTTTAATTTATTTATTTTCTTTTCTCTTTGCATGGAGTTTAAGATGTTAAAGAAAACTTTTGAATATCTTGGTCTTAAATTAAATATATGTCAAATGTACTAAAATGTTCTTTAATCTTGTGGTAAGCATATCATACAGAAATTCCAAATTAAAGAGTTGCCAAAGAAAAAAAAGAAAGAGCTGTTCTTTTTAAAAGGACTAAAAAGAAAAAAAAAAAGAAAAATGAAGGGGATATAATAGTTCTTAACGGATTACAATGAGGGTATATTTTTATTTGCATTGGCGATGAATGTTCTAACACGATACATGTACAAGGTGCCATAGCGCATATTTATTTATGAGCATATAGTACTGATTGATGATACATAAAGTGACATTAACACGAGGCTGAGATTTAGATACGAATCCTATAGTCAAATGGTTTCAAGTTGACCAGGACCAAAATTAAGTAAACTTGGAGTAAATATTCAGTGGTGTGTCTTATGAAGCATATGTGATGCTTGACATTAACTCAAAAGTGAAAGTTTCAAGTACCTAGAGATAGTAATTTAAGGTAAAGGGGATGAAAGGATATCATACATCATATTGGAGGTGAATAAAATGGAGGCTCTCATCTAATGTTCAATGTGATCAGAATGTGCCGTCAATACTAAAGATAAGTTCTTTAGAGTGGTGACCAATTATGTTATTTGGGGAAGGCTATTATCTAGTCAACAACTTCCATGTCCAGAAGATGAGGCTAACAAAGATAAAAAGAATGTGTGGGTATACTAGGAGATATGATATTAGGAATGAAGATATTCGAGCCATCGAGCACACGCAATGGAGCCCTGGGTTACCGAAAGCGATCAATCTTTCTTCTGGTGGGAGGGAATTGTTGCTTTCAAGCGTGAACCAGGTCCAGGATTCGGACTAGGAATTGCTATTTTTTCCGATGCAGTTAGCTCTATGTGAGAGTAAATTTGAGATGATTTGGACATGTAAGGAGTGAAGATGTGTGGATGCCCCGGTAAGGAAGGTTGGTCGTAAAGGGCTTGAGAAGGGGTAGATATTTATATGAAGTATTGGGGCATGATTATTAGCCAGGACATGACGCAATTTTAACTCACCAAGGATATGAACTTTGATAAGAGGATGTGGAGGTCAAGGATAAGGATAGAATGTTAGTAGGTGGTTGAGTGCTTTATTTTCTCTTTCCTGGGGTACTAGTATTACTTTGGTACTATTTTCATATTCTTAGATTTCTATTTCTACTAGTTGATTCTTTAGTAGTTGTTGTTTTTGTTTGTTGATTATTGTCGTCTTTTTCATGTAGTTTATCTCGAGAATTTATCGAAAGCAACCTCTCTGTCGTCTCAAGGTAGGGGTAAGATTTGCATACACACTACCCTCCCTTAACTCCACTTATGGAATCACATCGAATTGGCTGTTGTAGTAGTATCTAAAAGAAACCCTAACTCATTATTTAGGCATTCACTTTGAGTTATAGAATTTCCTTAAAGAGGAAAAAGGAAAAAATATTCCTTTTTTCAATCGTAGTTTGTTATATATGTTGGTTATTTGTTTTTTTCCTTTACTTCTATAGAATTAATTGTTTTATGCATATGTATTACATGATGTCTGTAAAGCTTTCAATTCAATTCAATTCAAAACGATTTAACACACCTTTGGAAGGGAATAATTGATTAATACTAATAAAGAAATTGAGAAACCAAAGAAATAAAAGAATAAGAAAATATTCACAAAACACACCTAAACTAAACCAAAATGATTTAACACAACTTTGGTAGAGAACAGTCAATAAATATTGATAAGTAATTGAGAAACCAAAGAGCTAAAATAATAAGAAAAAATTCATAGCATACCTAATATATACTAAAATTGTCAGTTATATACCTTTTTTTAGGGTGAAATCGTTTAAAAGAATCGTAGTTTTGAGGTAGAATAATTGTAGCAATTACTTATTTTTTTCAAATATTTTGAAAATTCCTATTTTTCTTTACTAATTTAAGTAGAAGAAGTAATTGAATAGGCCTTTAAAGTTGAGTCATATATATATATATATATATATATGTATATATATGGCAAGTAGCCATTAAAATAAATCCCCAAAACATTCTTTCAAATGAAGGAAAAAATTAATAAAATTGAAATATTTTTAAATTCAAGGTGGACGCTTGGTCAAGAGGATTAAATTATATGTGTATATTAAAAATAGTTATTTTAAAAAAAAATACATATGAAAAAAAAAATTGGTGTTGAATTTCCAAAGGAAAACAATCTTTGAAATTATTAAGACAATTTTTTATTAAACAAAAAAATAAGAAGGAAAATATTTTTAGTTTATGAAAATCATATGTTCCCAACATTTTTATTCTACATCCAATAAAAGACAAAAAAGAAGTCTTAGGGTCAAAAACTTAATGAAGCCAGATCAGGTTTTATCTTGTTCCTCACTTTCTCTTTTCTTTCCTCCCGTACCTTAATCTTATGCCTTCACCACTCAAACAAATTATTTTTTAAACCATTATATAGATTAGTAAAATCAATGATCTACGCCTACAATATTTTTTTTTGTAGAATTTAATTAATTTCTCCTCCATCTTTATGTCACTCTAGACCAATTAACAAAGAAATTTTCCCCCTTTCTCCACAAAAAAATCTAGTGTAAAACTCAACCATAAGTTGAAAAAATAATTAAAATTATCGTAAAATTGTGTTCCTCTAGGGACATCTAATAAAATTGCAACAACAATGATATTGACATAGAATTATCAAACTCTTCTGAAAATCATATATATATCTTTATGGAGAAAACTAATTGAGTATGTGACAGTCTTATAACAAGAACTAAAAATAAAAAAATCTAGTGTGATTGTTTATAACTATACAAAACTTATTTATCAATTAGTAAAAAATCATATACAAGCATAGAAATTGCGTTATCACAACCAGAAAAATAAAAATCCAAGATTTACAAGATATATAAATGAAATAAAAAAAAATCGATGTTAAAATCACAAATGAGATTAAAAAAACTTCATATAAGTTAAATCTCATGTAAATTAAAATCATATAGAATTTAGTTATATAAAAAAAATGAAAGATTGCAAGTTCTACACATAATTTTTAGAGATGTTACCTTTGTAGTCATAAGACTTTAGCAAATCAATGATATTTGTAACAAACTCTTGATCGTTATCTACCAACAATACATTAATTGTCTCTATCATACCGTAAAAGGGAGTTGCCATTGAAATTTTTTTCCTTCAATTGTATGAGAGCTTTTCTTTTCAGATGTATCAAGGAGGAGGTATAAGAATTTTCTTTTTTTACATAAGACTGAATTTATAGAGAAACCCTTACTCTTTTGGTAGGTGCTTTATATAGTACCTATTGTCTAGTGGGTATGTTGGTATAATTTTTATTTGACCTAATTAATTATTTTTTCGTTTCTTGAATCAACACAAGGTATAATAAAATCATACTCTACCTATTCAGTATGGAGGACAATGCATTCTTGATAAAATCAGTTTTCAGTATTTTCTACTTAAACGTATTTTCTAGGGAAACATTTTAAATTAGAAGGGAAAATAACTTCTATCACTTATGGCATCCGAGTGAGCATTTTGTTTTTATTTAAATAGTATAATAGTTGCATTCTTACCTTATATTTATTGTTTCAACCAATACTTATATCAGTTTCAACCATTAGCATTCAAAACAAACGACTATCTCCTTATCACATCCTCCATATTTTATAAACAATCTCGTGGTTATTTTCTTAATTTGATATATTTTACTATTTTACCCCTTTCCATAGCTTCTTGGTTGTTTTTGTGAATTGTTGAGATGGGTGGTGTGATTCCCGAGTTGTTCAGGAGAGTATGGCGAGATTTTTCTCAAGTTTTGAGCTTTTGTGCTAAAATGGTTAGCTTTCGTCGATATTATTTGTAAATGGGCTCAGATGAGATTTTTTTTTGAGTCGTTAGATCGGCGAAGGTGAAGTTTTGTCTAGTATGGTGGTTTGTGTCCCAAGGTTTTTGGATTGATTTTTGATGCTTGGTTGTTTTGGTTGTCATAATTAATATGTTGAGTGTGATCAATATTTCATCAAAACAACCTCTAATAGTTGTTTCATTGATTCGTTTGAGTCTAAAATATCATTTCCAATTAGAATACATATATGATCGACATTCATGAGAATCCTATTGAGTTTCGGGCATCAAATTCCAATTTTGGTCTGTGTTGGTGTCTAGTACACTGCAAATGCAATGTTTTGCATTTGTGATAAAAAAAAAACTGCATTTAGAATATTTTAATTGTGTCGGTAGACCATATTTGGGTTATTTTTGCTGCTTTTGCAGTACTTGAGAAGGCTTATATCAACTTTGTTCCTTTATTTTTAGAACTCATTTCCACCATTATTAGAGCTCATTGTAAGGCGATTATGCTCGATTATTGTTGCATACTTCAACATTTAATTTGCACCAAGAAAGGTGTGATGAGGTTTGGTAAGA